>JAVTVY010054076.1:0-30641 GCA_036873755.1 Hanleya hanleyi
CGCAACAGGGTAGGGGATTCCATCAAAGTAGATCCTGTCGGCGTGATGAGGGGGGGGAGGGTGCTTCCTCATCCCGGGGCGCTGTTGTAGTGGGTGGCTGAAAATATAGTCGTTCTCCCCGTACATTTTCAAACACAGCACCCCGGGATGGCTCGGGTGATGTTATTGCTGCCTGTTTCATTGCTCTCTTCTTTCTCCGCAATAACCTTCTCGTCTCATATCTTCTCTGTGTCATTCTTATTGTCAAAATTTTTTGTGGTAAGCCGATTCCAGAGGGGACCCTATATATATGCACTTCGCACGGACGTCGGCGACAACGGTTCATTCTGTAGCTTGAAAAAAATTTGCTGTGTGTTTCTTTCTGAATTATAAACGGGTGTCATTTTCCAATCAGGGTGAGCCCCCGTAGAATTTTTAGTTCCAATTCATCTCAGATAAATCAGGCACTCGTATTAAAAATTTCAGCCGTCTAGCCCTTCACTACACCATGATTTTTAATGTTTTAGCGGGTTTTCGAGCCGTAAATCTTCGAATACGGAAATACGGAAAACCCCGACCCTTAAAAATAAATTAATTTTCTGGATTAAAAATAGTGGGAGTCTATCACTTATCACTCGATACGCATGCCCTGAAAATTCCAGCCCGTTTCGTTCATGAGAACTGTAGAAAAATCAAGAAAACAGTGCCTTCATTTACGGAAAGAACGCACATTTCTACGCAGTTACCGCTTGAATTTTGATGTCATTGCCCGGATATTCACCTCGTTCAAACCACAGCGCCATCTATACGCTTTGGTGCAAGGGAGACAACTTTGATGCTCAATAATGGATTCCGCTTAAAATAGGCCGGCCGGGTATTCTGTGAATAACCAATACATCGGGGTTTGGCTCTCTCACAGCCTATGGATTGTTCTGATAATTATTAGGACTTCATTTTACATATAGGCCTTTTTTTCCCGGCTGTAGTATCTGGTTTACAGAAACAAAATTCTGCCTTATGTAGTCTTTCATGCGGTTCAGCGAACGCGTCTTCTATAGCACGAACCCACGCTAATTGCTCAGGTGATCGATCGTCCGGTGACAATAACTGGTCTACAATAGGCATTATTTTCTTCAAGGCTTCCCAAAGTACACATATTTTGAGATATATTTCTCAAGACAACCTTGTATTCATTGAAAATATAAATCGGCGAGTAGTAGACGAAGGGAAAATTGGAAAGTACTGACCATGCCCCAGACTACTTCATATGCATATCACGGCCTTAAGGCCTATGTAAGATGTAATCTACATCACAGTTTAGTAGTATAAAAAGCGCAATTGACCTTGTCCCTTCCAAAGAAATAAAATCGGCTCTATTTTACAGGAGTATATACGCAGGTGACGTGGGTTGTCACGTCACTTCCGGGTTTTCACTAAACACTACCTCCAAACCCACAAGAGTTCCAATGTTCAACCGCCGGGGTGTTTTCCCGCCCCAGCGCCCCGCCCAAGCGCCCCGCAGCGCGCGCGCGCGTCATCCCGCGTCATCCCCGGCAGTGCGCGCGCGCGCGGACGTGGGTCAAAAGGTCAAAGGGTCACCTCCAGGTCAGACGGTCCAATGTCCAATGAGACAATGTTGCGGTATCGCTATAGTCAGAGCTTGAGCACAAAAAAAAGGGGGATTCTAGATGAACCTGGGAAAGATGGGCAGGTCCATTTGGACCAAACAGCGGTCGAGAAAAAGAGCCAATCAGCGGTCGAGAAAAAGAACCAATCAGCGGTCGAACAATCAGCCAATCGAATTGGGGTATTCACGGTGTGCTTTCGCTGACGTCCGCGCCTACATCTGGGTTCTTGTACACGCGGGTAATGTTTTTCTGGACATGGATGGGTTACCTTTGGCTCCATTCTAGGCCACTGATTGGCTAATACGGTGTTCAAAGCCACTTTCATGCATTATGCTCATAGAACTTATAGTCATAATCTATACGTGTTGGACGAGTCTCTTCACTCACCGTATACACGTACCTCAATGAAATGCCCGCTCCAAACCTAGACCAAAGACACGTACTTGGTCTGTAGGCTGATTTCATTGGCTCTCTATTTTTACTATAGTGCTGTTGCCTTCTAACCTTGATGGGTTACCTAGAACTTAGAGTCATCATCTATACGTGTTGGACGAGTCTCTTCACTCACCGTATACACGTACCTCAATGAAATGCCCGCTCCAAACCTAGACCAAAGACACGTACTTGGTCTGTAGGCTGATTTCATTGGCTCTCTATTTTTACTATAGTGCTGTTGCCTTCTAACCTTGATGGGTTACCTAGAACTTATAGTCATCATCTATACGTGTTGGACGAGTCTTTTCACTCACCGTATACACGTACCTCAATGAAATGCCCGCTCCAAACCTAGACCAAAGACACGTACTTGGTCTGTAGGCTGATTTCATTGGCTCTCTATTTTTTACTATAGTGCTCTTGCATTCTAAACTTGATGGGTTACATTTTGGCCCCATCCTACACCACTGATTTCAGTTTGACTGAATCTCCACATTGGGCATTGATGCATTAGGAATAAAACACACAAGACAGGGTTTTTTGGTGAGATCTCATTTTTTTTTATTCAGTGAACAACAACAACGTGAGAACAACCACGTGAAAACTCAAGCCCAGAACAAGGGGCTTGTCATTAACTGAAGCCCAGAACAAGGGGCTTGTCATTAACTGAAGCCCAGAACAAGGGGCTTGTCATTAACTGAAGCCCAGAACAGCGGGCGTATGTACATTGAAATAATTCAAGCCCAGAACGGGGCTTGTACATTGAAATGATGGGCGGCCCAGTCATAGACGAGTACATCGCGGTCCTCGGCCTGGGGGTACTCGTCAAACATCTGTACGATAGTAGATAAGGGTCTTCCCCGGCATCGATGGTACAGGTAAAACAAGCAATATTGTCCGCACACGCCACTGGTCAGGCTTTGCAACGTTTGACTGTTCCAACACCACGTCTCTGTGCCTTGATCCATGAAGTCTGTTAAATCGGGATGGAGGGGTGGCAGACCGTACGGGTCAAAGTATTCGCCCTGCTGTTCTGTCAAGTACACGGCCACCCAGTGTTCACCGGGCCGATCCATCGGGTCCGTGTTGAGAACGTAAGCAGCCGGATACATACGGTCTAATGGAAACACATCTCGGGCGAACACCCCTTGAAAGACCCTACGTGTCTCTGGGTCATTCTCCAGCACGGTGGTTATCTGCTCTGTATCCATGTTAGGTGGAGAAGTCACACAGGACGTTGCGCGCCTTGTCCACTTGAATGATGTTGTCAAACTCGGCGTAGCAGATCACATTGACGGTGGTCGCCAGGGCTCGTGCAAAGTGGATTTCCAACCGTAAGTTGCCTTGCTTGGCCAGGGCCAGCTGATGGTCGTTCTCTAAGGTGGGGGTCAGATCGAAACAGAACAACGTGTATCCGTTCGCGTAGTCCTCCCGACTGATCATATTCCCTTCGTCCTGGTTGATTTGACCGGTGGCTGTAAACAGGCTCTGATAGGCTCGAATGAAATTCCTCCGCCCAAAGTTCGGGGTTAAGGCCGTGGCTGGCACCTGTTGTCCATCCACATGCAGGGCCACAAAATTGATGCCGAAATGTTTAAAGTCAAACGGATTCTCTGGGTAGGCTCCGCTGAAACTGGTATTTTCCACACAGCCCAGGATCAATCGCTTGGGTAGTTCCCCCAGGAACAGGTTTTCTTTGTTGGCGCCCATATTTCCAGCAGGCACAGAGAACACTTTGGTTTGCACACGTCGGATAGGGTACTGGGCTGGTTTTGTTTCCAAGGCTTTCATGTGTCCCAATTGAACGGCTGGATTCGGTTTCACTTTTCGGACATATAGGACTGCGTCTTGGATGACAATCTTATAGTCCGCTGCATGCCCCTCTACGTTAGTGGCCATCAAGGCGAAGGTCGGAGGCGCCCGTATCAGTCGGATTTTGATGGGGATCTTGTTCAAGAGGTACCGGTCTTGCATGAACATGTCTGCATGCAGTCGACCCATCATATCCACCGAGGCACTGTTCGCAGTGAAAGCCTTCCGTTTGTTATATCCCCCATTGTCCACCGTGTCCATGTGCTCGGCCGTGTCCCTGTAGAATAAAGCGGTTGTCAGCTGAGATTTTTTAGCCTCTCGGCCATACGACAACAGTGTCTCGATGTAGGCTCGATAGGGGTACGTGTTGGTGGAATCACTGATGAGTTTGTCGCTGAGAAAAATATCCACCTGCTGAAACATCGAGTGCAGCCAGAGATTCGTCGGGCCCACCGTTGCTTGGTCAGCGATTCTGGTGCCAGCTCCATTGACCACCTTGGCTTTCACATACAAGTAGGTATGGGCTAAATCCACATAGGCCGTATCCGCATTACTGATGGTGAACTCGATGGGCCCGGTTTCGTTGATGCTGGAGAGCGGGAGATGCTCCACCCATAATCCTTGTTCGACACTGGTTTGTGTGGGCGGCACGGTCCACAAATCAAATTCACTGTTGGTGGAGGGGCAGGACTCGGCGTGGATTAAGGACATGTTTTAAGAAAAGATATCCTTTGTCTTCTTCGATGTGCGTCGTCGCTGGATCGGTCGTCGACTGGTGCGTGGTCTCCGTGGGGCAGCTCTTTTATTCCCTACGGTGCGTTGTGCTTTGGCCACCAAGACGCCTCCCGCTTCTTTGGCCCGCCGTTTCAAGGATTCTTTGGGTGCCGTACCCCCCAAGACATCACCGGCCACTTGCAGTCCACTGCGTACCGCTTGTTTGCCCATTGCTTTCACCCCACGCGTCACCAAGGGTAGGAACGTTTTCACAATGCTGCCGAGTATGTTCCCCAGTCCATGTCCTCGTTGCATGCGTGCACCGCTAAAGACCGGAAAGCCACCCCCGGCCTGTTGGGCATAATAGTCGGCATAGCTGCGTGCATCGCACTCGTAAGGTACTTTCATTATGCAAAGTGGGGAGCACGTGCTTGTCGAAAATGAAGTGTCAGCACCACTTTTCCTCGTTCGAATGCCACCGGTCGTCCCGTGTCATCTCTTATATCCACCGTGATCGTGTTGATATCGGTATGTCGTACGGGCAGGTACATTATATGGGTGAAACTGTGGGTGACTTGATCGCCATACGTCTTTTTAATGGGGACCACCCGTAACAGAGGTGTGTTGATATCGCCCACGATGTGGTTGTCCACCACGTCCGAGTAGACGTAGAGTCCGTACATACCCGACTTCATATCCATCGGCATCTCGCCATGGTGTTGGTGGGACCAGCGAACGTCTGTAGATCGAAACCCAGCATTTGCTGTAGTGTAGGACTGAGTTTCACATTCACGGTATCGGTGAGGGTAAGCTGTGCCTTGTCGTTGTGTACGTTGACATCGAAGAACACGTTTTTCTTGAAGCGCAAGGCTATCAGGCGTGTTGCACTATCCGTCACCCCCCGTAGCGCCTTATCATGCATCAGTCTTGACAGCCCACCCATGAACTCTTTGGGGGTATCGTATTGGCCTTCGGGCAGGGTGAGTCGGGTGTTTTTGCCTGCGTAGGTCACCTCGTACCACACTTCATTGGCTCGCACGTTGTACCACGAGTAAGGGTATTGGATATCCACGAGGGCACATTCCCAGCGTCCAGGTAAATGTAACGGTTGTGGTAACTGGGTGACGTACTTGGCCACGGTGTTGTCAGGAAACACATCCAGCGAACTGTTACTGGGTAGGGTCAGGTAAAACATGGCGACTGAGCTGTCCTGCTGCTGCTGTTGGTTTTAATAGGTCTTCCAGGCCTTGGGCGGTTGTGTGCGGCGTCGTGTTCGTCGCGGTGACTTGCTACGTGTCACGGCTCTGGAGATGTGGGGTGTCTTGATCAAGGGTGTTCTTTTATAGGCGCGAAAAGAAGGTGCCCGTTGTGGTGGTGTTTTGGGGGGTGACTCCGGTTCCCATTCGGATTCCCAAGAAGGTAGTGGGCCACTCGGCAATTGCTGGGTTTGCTGCATAAAGGCCCAGCGGTGGGGGTTCCCCACCAATTCCTGTGGTACATGCATGTCTTTCAAGCCTTGAGCGAAGACCTCCCATCCTCGAGGATCGGTGTGCGATCTGCGTTGACGCATCAGATCATTCACTAAATCCGTCATGTGGGTGCCGGGGACCACCTGATTCTGTACGAGGAGTTCGCCTTTATCATTCCAAGTCATGTTAGGATTCTGTTTCATCCGTTGTAATACCAGGCCAGCTTGTTTCTTGAACGAGGCAGGTACACTCTTCAGCACTTCGTCTTCCACCCACTGTGGGGCTGTGGAGGCTACCTGACCCGGCTGTTGGAGCGGTGCTGAGGTCAGCGGTCTGTCACGTGGTGGTGGTGGTGGTGGTGGTGGTGGTGCTGTTGCTGGGGTAGACAGGGTTTTGTATTGGTCCATGAACGTCATGTACCGTTGAAGCGTCTCATTGTACCGTTGTACTTTCTCACTGTCGCTTAACCCCGGTCTCTGTAAGATCTGTTGCATCTCTCCATCGAGGCTGTTTATGGTCTTCACCGTAGGTGGGACAGGGTAGGGTGATTGGAGGTTTTGCAGGAACCGTGGTTCGACGAGGACCATTTTTTTCGTGTGGTTCATTGTCGGCCGAAGAGTCCACCCAATACTGGACCCAACACGGAAGCGGCCAACGGTGCTAAGATGGCCCCGAGAAAGCCGCCTTTCTGTAACACCTTTTTCTTTTGTGTTTGAGGGACCCGCTTGTGGACTAGGGTTCGGAGACCTGTCTTATGCTTGGCCAACTTGGTCTTCTGAGCCGGAGTCAGTGGTACGTTGCCTTTTAACAGGTTGTACCCGATCTCGCACAGACAGCGTACAAGGTCAGGGTCCGCACCGCGTACAATGGTTCGGACTAACTCGGGTGGGGCCGTCTTCAATACACGGAGCGTGGGAGCGTGCTTCCGTACTCGCGCAGACATCCTGTACAACTAATGCTAGAACCCACAACGCTGCCCTTTTTATCCACCTCACAGACAAAGTCAACCCTGCTGTGGTATTCATTCTTTTTATTATTCCCCATCATCAAACACACAGACCCCAGCTGGAGGCGCCACTGTGGGTGTGTTTACATTATTTTTGCATGTACACGTGGTGGGTCTCTCCGGGAAAGATGTCGGTCCGTAGTCGAAGGTGGTCGGGAGTGGCTTGCTTGAGGTCGAAGAGCATATACCCGTGCTGAGGGGTTGTGGCATCTTTGAAGGCTTCCAACGCAAACGGTGTGCGGCCGGGAAACATCTGTCTCGCCAGGTGCAGCAGTTGAGTGGTATCTCTCGGGTTTTTGAAGACCACCAGGTAGTGGGCATTTAAGCTGATATTCCGATGTTCTTTGTTTTTACTGAACAGATTCTGCACAATGTAGATGATGCTGAGCCGTCGATGATGGCTGCCTTTGGTAAAGAGTTGGGTGACCCGTGCATCCGTCTCCGCCATGAGATCATCCAGAACCACCAAGGTGTCGGGTTCCAAATCGGCCAGGTTGGGTAGGCCTTCCACGAACGTGATGTGGGGCATTGCTGCATACGCTTCCTGCCATTCTCCGTAACACCACACGACTCGGGCAATGGGTGGAGTGATCATGCTGTCGGCGTGTTGAAGGAGCTTCCTGACGAAGTGCGTTTTGCCGGAGCCCGTCGGTCCTGCGATGACGCAAGTGAAGGGATGCTGCCACCGAGGGTCCATGGTTTGAGGTGTATCCGTTGTCGTGGTAACACGCTCTTGTAAATTTCGTACGAGTGAACTGGAGTGGTGGTGGGTACAACGTCGGTCGTCGTTGTCTGTTCACGTTCAGAGATGGTGCTGGGGGTGGGTACAACGTGGGTGGTCGGTTCACTGTGAGGGATGAAATCCGGTGGGTCTTGAGACGTAGTAGGTGTACTTGGTGTAAGTGTAGAGCTCGACGTGGCTTGTACGCGGGGTGTGGTGGTGGTGGGTGGTGACTGGGCTCGATACGACTGGTGCTCTCTGTAGACCCGTTTCGCTGGTGCCTGGTGTTCTCAGTTGGTTAAGTAACGTACTGACATAGGCTACGTCGTAAAACACACCTCCGTACAACACACTCAGCAGGGTTAGCAATAGCACCCCAAAGACCACTTGCGCTTTGCGCGTTTTGCGAGACGCTGTCTTCAGAGGCAGCTGCTGTTGGTCCATAGCACTGTGGTCGGATGTGGAATGAAGGAGGACGGCAGTGGTGTCTGGTTTTATAGTCGTTTCACCTGGTTGGCCGCGACCCAGGAATTGAAGGAACTGGGCCAGCCTTGCCATTTCACGAAATGAAACAGTTTGCCACGTCGACGTTCCGTTTTCAAAATCTGCTCCACCGTGTAGTAGTCTTGCTGTGTTTTTACAACAGGCTGTAATTCCGTGTCGTAAAACGTCCCCAGCAACGTTTCCCCTTGGAGATCTTCCAGTTCATAGACTCGCCGCTGTCGGGGTAGGCGCCGTTTAATCAGGAAGTGCTCATCGCTCCAGTTGGGCAAGTAACTTTTCTCGAACTTGCCCTTGACTTTACTGATCCGTACAGGGTCCCCGACCTTGTACACCGCCTTCGTCGTTCGCTGCGATGGCCTGGGGTACAAGACACGCCGGACTTGGGCTTCATTGCGTTGGGTCACGGTAATGGGGGCTCTCTCTATACTTCGATGATAGGCTCGATTGTAACCCTTCACCAGTTTCGGGAGAACATCGATGTACCGCCTTGTATTCTTATAGGTGAAATATTTATACATGCGGCCTTTGAATGTCCTGTTGAACCTCTCCACCACGGAAGCCTTGGTCTCGTTGTACGTATGGAAGAAAAACACCTTCTGTTTCTTGAGAAAGGCTTGGAACGGTCTGTTGAG
This sequence comes from Hanleya hanleyi, assembly GCA_036873755.1. Taxonomy (NCBI): domain Eukaryota; kingdom Metazoa; phylum Mollusca; class Polyplacophora; order Lepidopleurida; family Hanleyidae; genus Hanleya; species Hanleya hanleyi. Next base: position 8,901 of record JAVTVY010054076.1, read on the forward strand.
GAATTCCGTGCCTTCGTCGGTTTGCAAATACAAAGGTTTGCGCCCGGTCTTGAAGATGTCTTTGAACGCCGCTATGAGATTTGCCCCCGTTTTCGTCCGGATGGGTACCACCCACGCATACTTGGATAGGATATCGATGCACGTCAAGATATACCGATTCTCATCGTTGTGTTTGGCAAAGGCGCTCATATCCACCAAATCCGCTTGCCACTGGGCATCTATTCCTCCCACGATGACCCGGTTCCGTAGAAAATGGCGACGGACAGATCGATGTAAGGTATAGGTGTCTTGTCTTCTTAACCAATCTCGGACTTGGGCACGTTGTACCCCCTGGGGTTTGGCCGCTCGATAGAGAGCCGACAATGCACTATAGGCTGCCGGACTGTCGGGACTGTAGTATAAGTTATCCAACACCTTCTCCCAGCGCTTCATGGTGACAAAATGATGATGGACCCTGGCTCTATCGTTTATTTATAACGGGTATATCTTGGGCCGGAGTTTCTTTCTGATTTTCTTCGTGGACTTCCACAGTGGCCATGGTCAATGACCAGTCCAACTCGTCTGATGACCGCTTGATAAGCACTTCATCCACATCCACCACGGCATCTTCCAATGCAGACCATAGATCAGGGTGAAGGGTAAAATGCACTGTACCTCCATCTAGCCGAGCCAATTGAGCAAAGAAAGGGCCGCGTCGGATGTACACATCGTGACACAAGTGGATGAGGTCGCCGTCCAGTTCACCAGACAACACCCGTTTGAATTTGGTCCAGCCCTCCCGGGACAGACGAATGTGAGCCGGGCACGGTTGTGTAGGGTCCGTGTCTCCCACCACCTCCTCCATGATATCGACCTTATCCGCATACACGTGCAGGAAAACCTCGGGGGTCAAGCTGAAATACGCCAGTACTATATGCTCCGTCATGGTCAGTACGTGAATGGTACCAGATTTCACTGTCTCTCGTATTTATAGGGAGAACCCCGTGAGATCAAAGGATCAGGTGGTCATGTCATTGGGCTGACTGAGTCTAGCGGGGTAATCAATGGCATCGTCGTCGGGTTCATGTAGTTGTTTATGGGGTTCAGCCATTGGCCCCGCGGCTTCATCACGGATTTTTCTTCTTCTTCATCGTTCTGGCCCGTCATGTGTGTGTGGGTGGCTTCATCAGGTGACACTGTCATTCCAGCCTCTGCGCATTCTATACATATAGTATTTTCTCCATCCGCTTTTTTTCATTAGGTTCATCTAGTGCGTGTTCGATAGCACGAGCCCATGCCAATTGGTGGGGTGATCGATCGTCGGGTATAAATAACTGGTCCACCAGAGGGCCTATTTTCTCCAAGGCTGACCACAGAGAGGGAGTTAGGAGGAAACTTCGAGCCGGCTCTTGGTAGCGTCCCACCCGTGGGTAGAGCGCAGTATGGTAGACGTAGTTGGCCTTGTCCAGGTGGATCAGGTGTCCGTCTAACTCTCCGCTCAACACCCGTTTAAACTTAGTCCAGCCATCACGCTCTAGTGTCACCCTATCCGATAGAGTCTCAGCGTGCTCAAAGCAAATATTTCCACAATCTTCGACCAGGGTCACTTTAGCATCATACACGTATAACTTCACATTGGGTGTAAGAGGCAAGATGGCTTGGAGTGATGACATGCTTCCTCCAAATGTCGAAGGGAGAATGACACACACTCTATCTCATCCCTCGTATTTATAGTGTCAATACCACAGCGCCAGGGTGAATAGGGCACAGACTAGTATGAGGCCAACCAGCCGGCGCTGGTTCCGGCGTGAGCGCTCCTGGTCCATAGCGCGAGCATCAAGGATGGCTGTCATAGTCCAGTAGTGGTGAGTGATGGCACGCCTGTCCATCGAGTGCACTCTGTGGAGGACCGCTTCTGTGAACTCGTTCAGGATCTGGCGTCGTCCCTCGTTGTCGTCGCCATCTGCAAACATGGACCGGACCACTGCTCGGTAACCCGTGAATGAATTCACCACGGTGGCATACTGTAAAATGCGAGTCGCATGGGGCTGGATCTCCGCCATGGCTCTGTAGAAATGAAAGTGTGGGATCCAGAGGGACATGTTTTATAGACCAGATGTAGCTCTACGGGTGTAGTCCGTGATACGTACTATTCTGATGGGTTAGTCCAAAAAAAAGGAGCAACAACAACAACAACAACAACACAGATTACAGATCAATCCTTTTATTATGCGTGAACAACATAGAAATGCATGTACTGACCTGTCTGTGGGAGGTTTCCCACAATGGCGTTCACCTTCGCGTCTTTTCGTGTACGTCCGTGTCTTTTCGTTAAAGTCCGTGTATCTTCGGTAAAGTCCGTAGGCATTGGGCAAGGAAGCTTTTTCCCGAGACCGAATCACCGCCAGACATGACTGCATCACCGCGGATGAATACATTCTTGCACTCACTCACACCACAGGTCGAGTGAGGTATCAAAGTGAAGCTTAGGTGAAGGAGCATCTAATGGACTGGGTGTGGGGTTGACATATCGATAAAAAATGGATATGACCTTGAACTGATCACGTGACCTCCCCGTGATGACAAATACCCAGAACCAAGTCAGTACATGCATCCCATAGTCCCAGGTCACGCCCGATTCACGCAGACCGGAAGTGACGTCATACACCTGCACACAACCGTGATGGAAAAAACCCAGAACCAAGTCAGTACATGCATTCCATACAGGCAGACGAGGTCAAAATACTCGCTTCTGATTGGCTGTCAAAGGTCAGGTAAGTCAGAGTGCTCCACAAAGTAGTGCAATGAATACACCCCTTTCCCTAAAAATCGACTCCTCTTATACGTTTTTCTATCCACCTCCCACCACACGACACAAAAACTGGCCGCCATCTTGTACCCACACCAAAAAGGACACATAAACTGGCCGCCATCTTGGTCCCACCACACGACTCAAAAACTGACCGACGACACAAAAACTGGCCGCCATTTTGAACCCACCATGCACTGACTGACACCACCACACGACACAAAAACTGGCCGCCATTTTGAACCCACACCATAAAGGACACAAAAACTGGCCGACGACACTAAAACTGGCCGCCATTTTGAACCCACCATGCACTCACTGACACCACCACACGACATAAAAACTGGCCGCCATTTTGAACCCACACCACACACGACACATAAACTGGCCGCCATCTTGGTCCCACCTCCTACCACACACGACACAAAAACTGGCCGCCATTTTGAACCCACCATGCACTGACTCACACCACACCACACACGACACAAAAACTGGCCGCCATTTTGAACCCACCATGCACTGACTGACACCACCACACGACACAAAAACTGGCCGCCATTTTGAACCCACCTCCCACCACATCAATCAAAAAATCAGACCACGCCTTCCACCCCCCCCACCAGCCAATCAGAATCACGCTTACATACCACCAATTGTGACGTCAGAGTTACATCCGGGTGAAATTTACTTCCATTTACGTTTCATTTTGAAATATTTGAGGGTTCCCGATTGCGATTTAACATGGACCAACATATGGCGTATTTTCCCGGTGCCCATAAATATTACACGAATTTGCTCGCTACCTACTACTCGTCTCCCACGGGCTTGTCCATGTATCACGCATGTGCAATGCAAACTTTTCAACCATCATGCCATCGATCCAAAATTTTGGCACCTTTTCGGGATTTGGCTGACAGACGTACTAGCTGGATAAGTAAACAAATGAGGCAGAGTGGGTACCTAAAATTACCTGAAACTCAAGCATGCTAAACCGGGATAGAAGGTATAATCTCCCCCTCTCTCCCGCACCCACAAAATTTTATAATCCCATACCACCACCTCAGTGCAATAGACCTTCCAAACATTTGTTACCGTAACGCCCGAGGATAGAAATTTCAAATTCATCCCAATTAAACTAGTGAGAAATACTGAACACATTTGATGTTATATATGTGACACAGATAACGACGAGATAACGACGAACAATCCTCAACATACTACTTTTAACGTGATAGAATACAAAATATACGTTTGGTGGGTAATACAATACTGGTATCTGATTGAATTCAAATTATATTAATTTCTCCACCCCGAAATGGAATATGACTTACCTCCCTTGACGTGATATCATTGCCAGAATCCAAAAGCAAAACGCTTTGATCGACAGCAAGGAGACCGACCATTGAATTCGGATCAGCACTGACGACGATATTTACATCTTGACCTGGCTCGGCTCTCGCTCTGTCCACTTCCACTGAAACCTTGAAAATAGGAGAATACAACCCATAGCGGGTTGAGACTCAGTTCAACATCAAAAACTCCGTAAATTCCCAATCAAACTTCAACCTAGAGGTAGGTATCTTTGAAATTTCGATACCTGTTGCAAAACATAACTTTAATGCATTTATAGTAAATATCCTATATGCTGAATCTCAATTGTATTCACTTTTTCTGCGGATCATATAGTTAAGTCAACATTCGCAACAATTCGGTAATTTTTTACTTCAAATCCTGTAGCTGTGGCGCACGTGTTATAGATCTGGTTGACAGAACCATAGCTAAAGGTATCACCATATGTTCCTGTGGGTATGTTTTGACCTCTTAAGAGACTAAAAGCAACATTTTTCCTGGGAAAATTTCTTCTATCTTCAAATATACAAATCAAATCAAGTTATAACTACTCACATGTAGTATTAGGACAGTATTATGGAAAAATCTTGTAAATGTTTGTCATTTTAAGAAGAGTTGAGGCACAGAAATTTCAGAACATGCCACTCAAGGTGCAGAAATTCATTCAAATCAAGTGCCTTAAAGCAATCAAGACTACCGACGCGTTCAAGGCCGCTTGATCCATGTGCAGATGGATACTATACGGCAGCACGCTTCGGCATCGTCAGGCATCTTGGGCACGAAAACGTCCTTTGGCACTCTCCGCACAGGGCTATTCTGACATATGACGGCGCGGGGAATAACCTAAAACTCACGAGTGATTTGCTAATTATTCTTGAATCAGGCAGCAGTATTGGGCCTAATTCACCGCAGCCAGCCTCAGCATGCTTTGCGAACAACAGTATGCCCAAACGAGCTCATATAGTTATCAAAAAAAGTTCACCTTGTCAAGAGCCAAAGCAATATATTTTTGAAAAAGAAAAAAATAATAATAATAATTCGAACATCGTTTCAATTGAATTCGAAACGCACAACTATAGCAGGATGGAATCAAATACCATTATATCGTGTATGTTTGACAAAGAAGATTGACCTGTTAAATGTACGTTAGTGAGATTATGTTTTGGTTTTGGGCTACATGAATATTGAATTCTGACAGGGGTGTCCAGTCTGGCATAATGGGAGACAATCCTGTTCGGAGATTGAACTGCGCCCGAGATCGTGCGTTTTTGCCTCGAAACCATGCGCTATTATTGTATGACTGTGTGTGTTTCTCTCCATTGGACCATTTACCTTCACGTGGCTGTCAATTTTCCATACGGACTCCGAAGCGTGTTCATGAATGGGATAGGGACTCGGCCACTCGACACGGTCTCGGATAATATAGGGCATTAGTACCTCGTTGCGCACTGCTAGGAATCCGTATTGGCATCCATGTTGAAAGCACAGTATCACGACGAAACTCCGAAAAGTGAATGTCAGCTGTATGACTTCCGTTACCATGGAGATCAGTCGAGAAGAAAATTCAAGAGAAACACCTCAAATTAGAAGAGATCCTTCGTGGGTAGAATCAAGGGAATATCCATTTCATTTTGGATATATATTTTATCTCCTGATAAGGGAGAAATACAACGAGGACTACGTGAGCGGAAACACAGCCTATAGCATGTGATGTGCCTCACGTGCGGCGGATGACGATTTAAAGCTGAGAGCTGTAAAATCCGTACACCATTAATGCGCGAGGTACTATGACTTCTATGGAATAGGCCGAGCAGGCGCCTGTGTGACTCGGCGTGACGTGGGCGTCTTCTCAGTCATTGGAAATAGTCGTTGGATTGACCGACGCGGTTTACACTTTGGCTGATAGCATGCACGTGATCGTGCAGAACAAAGCAAAATGCCTACTATATGCTATATTCAAACTGCTTTCACCAGTTTAACGAGGAGACATCAGTGTCATATAATAAAACGATTAGTCTACTGATATCGGTCAATATGTGGTTTTATTATACCGAATTTATTAACTGCAGTGAATTATCGCTATGAGGCCAGACTAGCGCATGGTGCTACTACTCCTTTCCAAAAAAGCTATTTGGCGAATACTTTCTGTCATGCAGCTGCATGTGTGTTATCAATCAGATACAATTTTATGAATAGTTCATGGATAAATCTACAAAGCTTCCAATCTGACTAGAATAATATGCCAAGATCAACAATAAATGATTTTAAACGCGACACATACGTTGTCATTCCTAGGAGACTACGGACCGATGCCGGATCTTTCGGGACTGGAGCTTGTTTTATGGCAATGACCTTCGCAGGATCAGGGGACACACCTTGTTTGGAGAACACAACACCATAGAAATCAAGACTTGTTTTGTTGAAGATGCATTTATCCAAGTTTAATGTGAGATGATGATCCTTCAGCCTTTGGAGGACCAGGCGTAGTGATCTATCGTGCTCCTGCTGCGTACGACCCGAAATTATTATGTCATCAGAGAGGTTTTTAACCCCTGGGATAACACTGAGAACCTGTTGAACGGTGTTTTGGAAAACTTCTGAGGCAGACGACAGTCCGAATAAGAGCCGTTTAAATCTCCTCAATCCTTTGTGTGTCGAAAACACTGTTAAGTAACGGGACTCAGGGTGTAACTCAATCTGGTGATATCCTTGTTTCAGGTCCAGCTTTGAGAAAACAGTCGCGCCATTGAGATATGGATGATTTCCCCAATGGTTGGAGTGGGGTGACGTTCTCGTTCTACTGCTGTGTTGGGGGCTCGCATGTCGATACATATACGAACTTGATCATTTTTCTTTGGAACGATCACAATCGGGGATACCCATGGTGTGGGTCCCTCGACTTTCTCAATTATGTCTGCCTTTTCGAGAGCGTCTAGTTCCTCTTCCACCCGTTTGCGCATGTGGAACGGGATTCTTCGTTTTGCTTGAGCGATTGGTTTCACGTTGGGATTAACGTTTGTTTGAACTGAAAATCTTTCAGTTTCCCGACACCCTCAAATACTTTCGGAAATTCTTCAACTAACTCATGGATAGCTGTGTGAGGCTGTGGAGCTGGTTTCTGAATCGCGTTCACTGTGGGTAGTTGGATAAGTTTCAGTTCTGTGGCCGTTTCATAGCCTATCAGCGATCCAGAATTTTGATTAACCACGTAGAACATGGCATCGCACAGCTTCTGTGAAGTTTCGACAATCGCATTGAAAGTTCCTAGTACAGGCAGAGGGGTTTGCGCACCATACACATAAATCTTGGATTTTGGCGTATTCAGCTGGATTCTAGAATTATGTTTGGTGATTATATCATAACATGATCTGTCAAGCACATTTACTGATGCTCCACTGTCGATAAGGATTGAAACCGACACACCAGCTATGGTTACGGATACCTTTGGCTGTTTTACTGAGGGGCGTATGCTGAAGGGCTGATCGCGTACCGTGAATAGATATTCGTCATCAGACGAGGACTCATCTCGAACTTCTACGCGATTAACCGACTTGGTGTTGGCTGGTTTTTGCTGATAACCGTGTTGGGAGCTACGAAATAATTTAGCAAAATGGTTAGCTCGGCCACATTTACCACAGTTTTTCCCATACGCTGGACAGGGCATTCCTTTATGCGGCCAGGTACCACCACAATTTCTACATTCGTTACTTTTGCCCTTAAAGTTCATGTATTTCTGTTTGTGGAATTTTTTATTCTGGGGGGTTCCCGATTTCCGTGACACCTGATTAACCGATGATAGGTGATTTACCGCATTGGGTTTTGATTTGCACTCCATAGTTTTTGTATGCATTTCAGAAGTTTCCGTTATGCGAGCGATGTCTAACATCAGTTTCCCGAAGGAGTCTCCGTTTCAGCCGTGAAGAAGAGCATTTTTCAACCACTTGATCGGCAATCACGTCATTTGTGTTTGGGAACTCGCACGTAAGTGATAATGTCCGAAGACGTGTGACAAATTGAGAAATGGACTCACCAGATTCTTGTTCGGCCTGCTTGAAAACGTAACGTTCATATCTTACGTTTTTCCGTGGGAGGAAATGTTCGTCGAGTTTCTCAACGGCCGTTTTGAAGTCATCACCAGTGTCTGTTAAGCCTTTGAAGACGTCCTGCAGCGAATTTCCCCCAAGGTGAAGCAACAAAGCTCGTTTTTGTTTGTCGTTTGTTATTCCTGCAGCGACAATGTAGACATCAAAACGTTCGCGCCACTGCTGCCATCGTGTAGATAACGATGAGTGGTCTGAATCGGCTTGAAATGGTGGCAAGGCTGGCAAATTCAGTGCATTCGCCATGACGGATATTGTCCGCGTTTCCTTATTTGACTCGTCGCCAGATATAAAGTTCTAACACTCAAATGAGACAAAGATCTTGGTGAGAGTAGATTAGCACATGTATTTTCACTCCACACGGATGGTACATAAAATGGCCGACCTCTGACCATGCTACATATTCCCCGGATGTAAACCATAGAGAGTAACGTTCAAGGGGCGGATAACTCTAATGTCATTATACAGAGATACTGCATATACATGGACACTACAATATTGAGAATTTAAACTTTCACACGCGTTTTCCGAAATGTACAAGGTGAACTCTTCGTCACAAACCATGGGTGTTTTGATACAATGTAGCCACTGGCTTTAAACACTTCATTCATAAATCCTATCTGGGTCATGGTGAACTCATTTGATTGGGTGACATCGACGGCGTAAAGTAATTCCAGTTTTGAGATGAGAATGAAATGGATTACTCGGGCAGTGCAGATAGAAATTTACTTATAACAAATTATTATACCTCTCGAATATTCAGGAGACCGAAACGTATGCTTACCATCGAGGAACGGGAGTATTTATCTCCATCCTTCTTTCTCAACTCGGCAAAGAATTTTATAGAGGAATTCGCCAAGTTGTTCTTTCGAATTCAATATATTTTGCTTGACAGTAGACCCGTGATATTGATATAGACGCCTGTATAACATTTTATGCGTTCTTACTGTTCCTATTTTGTAACAGTTCTTGTAGATTTTCATCGGACAAATCTACGAAGCGAACGCCGTCAGCCATGTTGCAGGCAGGCGGTACTTGTAAACAGTGATCACGTGATCACAATATTGACTCCGGACCTCCATTTGCGTACACTTCGCCATCCATAAGATGGCTTGCGAATCGTGTGTCTCCATTATTGCGGAGCGATATCCGGTGTTTTACCGGATTCTGTTCGGCCTTCATCCGGCGGAGAGCAGACTCGAGAAATCTGATAAATTACAGGTTTTCATACCACTTCGGAAACAGATATTGCCTGGGCTTACAAAATATATAAGAATGAATAACTTTCGTAACTTTCGTATCATCCAAGAGGTCTGGTAGATCGGTAATTTTGAACAAGTAGGACATCACATTCTGCAAAATTCTGGAAATTCCCCCTTGCAGTTGCCGAAAGTAGGCTGAACATGGATACACACGATCCCAGGGTCAGTCTTACCGCGTATAGATGACCGAAATGGTTACAGGTTGTCCGGACCTCACGCGCTCCGCCTGACACATAAAACAGCTGGGTCAGTGATTGAACAATATTGACTCGTGGCTGGATAAATTTCGACCAATGAAATACCGGAAAACCCTCATGAATATTCAAGAGGTATAATAACAAACACTTATTAACTTGTGACGAAGTCAATGTCATGAAACCTGGACCTTGGCCAGACTGGCCAAGCAGACCTGACCTCGGCCTGCGGCCTCGGTCAGGTCTGCTTGGCCAAGTCTGACCTCGGGTCCAGGTTTCATGATATTGACTCCGTCACAAGTTAATAAGTGTATAATGTGGACCTGAAAAACAATATTCAACGAGGCCTCGGCGCTTCGGTGATTATTGTTCACTCGGGTCCACAAAAGCACATACTGACCTCATCAAAAGTCTGTAATTGCATAATATCGCCGACAGTTGACTTTGTAGAACATGAACCGGTAATATTTCTTGTGTTATACATTGCATATCGGGAATTACAGAATATCATGTGATTGAGTTATGATCAATCAGGATGAACAATTCTGGTATGAGATATGATAACAGGCCTACAGAATAACCGTTCAAACTGTATTGATACCAGAATTTAATAAGCCAAAAAGTATTGAGCCATTTGAAAAATTACACCAGAGCCCATGTCGGATTTCCGGGCCAAGGCTCACTCAGATAATGTTAAATGGGGGGGGGGGAGCGCCCCCCCCAGGCGGCGGTACACCCCAAATCGCCCAGGCCAGATAGGGTTAACTTGTAATTGCTCTTCATTCAAATGTGTCCAGGTACACCAATCATAAGACTCTAACATAACTCACTTCATTTTGAAAGATTCCCTTCACTGTGAATGAGATACAATCAACAAGAATCTCTCCATTTGGTCGAACTTCGTGGACGATGAATTTTGAGTTTGGTGCCATCTGCGCCGTCATAACAACAGTAATGGTTAACCTGGTCCTATTATTTCCTTCGACTTCCGTCAAGGAAATCATGTTGCCGCGTGAAAATATCTAAGTAAGAAAATAAAAACGAAAACAGTGGCGTCACTGTGCATATATATTCATATTGCATACAAAGGAGTTAAACAGTATGATTTATTCCAAATTCCTAAAAGTGGCATTGTATAGCTTAAATAGAAATGCTGTCAGATTCAACAGCAGAACAGATGTCTAGCTAAAAAGTTGTTAACCATACATTCGTTTCCTAGTTATGAAATGTACAGGCAGTTGCTTAAAATTAGCTCATGAGAATATCCATGTATACCAGTATATCATATTATGTTTTCTATAGTAAAATAAAAGGTGCCCCAAGGTCAATCGGGTTTATCGACACAGTCTTCAATGATTTATTACTATTATTAATATCTGTCTACCTGATTAAATCTGCTAGAAACTGGTCATTGTCTGTATAGGGCAAGCTTACTAGCTGAATAACCTAACGCTATAATCTAGTCAGAAGCAAGAGGAAGCGTCAGATCCGACATTCAATATTCAGCGGTCGTCCATAAAAGAATTTCCGCGTCAATAATCGAGAGGCCTATTTCGTATGGCAGTACCAATTTCAAATGTGTATCAAAAAAATACAATAAAACTACAACATGGTTTTCCACAAGAGAGAATTCCTTCCCATTCTACTTTATCCAAATGAATTTTCAAGTCGTTTTCCAGAGTATGTATCTCAGTCAGGCTTTGATTGTGACTGTTCATCCGAACACCATGGAGATTGTTCATCCGAACACCATGGAGATGTAAAACATATGATATTCAGACTGTCCCAGCGGAATTAGACACACGATACAAAACGTAGCGCCAGAGCTCTTGCACGCTACTGTCGTATGTTGCTGTTCGTGTACGATATTTATCACAGAATTTGATGAACTTTGAGTGGAGGCGTTTTGTGGTATAGCCCTGTTTGACAAACTTCTGCAATAATACTATGTGTCGTTGATTAACATCGTCAGAGTCTGTACATGATCTAGCAAATAATATCAGGCGAGATATGTATACGCCTTATGCAGACTTCCAGGCATATTTCTATCCAGCAATGGGCAGTTAACTACCATCAATGGGCAGTTAAGTATGTCAAAATTATAATCATGTCTCTTGTCATAGAGTCTACGTTAGAGAAAGCCCCGATCATTCTTGTTAAGATATAGGTCCAAATATGATGTTGATCTGGGCTATCAGTAGTTTTTTTTCAAATCCAGTGAAGTGGGATATATTTATCCTTCACAGCGTCGCTAATATGGGGATTATCAAGAGCTAGGAGATCGTTAAAATAATGTTTGGTGAATGAGAAGGAACTGGCTTATGGAATGGTTATCTTTTGACAATTTCTGGATATTGACGTATTCATACGGAAACAGATATATGTCTACCGAAAGTGGTGAACACAATTTCTACCCACCGGGATACCTACGAACCGAGAACCAATATCCAATATATCTTAGAATATACATGTAAAACCTTTATTATTTTATAATTACTTACTGTACCAATCGGGAATCAGAGTGTGACGGAGATATCACAAACCTTCGCTGTATTAATATACGAAGCGTATTACCCTCTCGTATCACAAACTCATGTGGACACTTACCTGATACACAACGCTGTTCATAGGTGAAGTGGACACAATTTCAAAAGGTGCCTCATCGCCAACCTAAAACACACAGAAAATAGATTATTTTGTCAATTGACAGATATTGAATTTTACGATTCCTTATTTTTGAATCTATCATTTTTTTTATTTGATGTATTTACGGTTGCTAGTTCAAGTGGTCTCCTACCTTTAGATTGCCGACATACATATTGGTCTGGATGTAACTGTTGGTGGGCGAGTCCATCTTATCCACCTTCAGGGTTACTGGCGACGCTCCTGGGAGCTCGGCCTAACAAAGAGACAAGTATACTTTGACATTATAAGTTTGGTCGATTAAAATTGAGTTATACTGCTTCACAGATAACACCAATAAATTAGCTATCCATCTAAACTATTAAGAACATCACTCAGAAGCTAGTCAATAATCAATCACGGCATTGGGGGAGTGAACTGACCATTGCTTTGATGGCCTATCGCAATACTCCACATGCCACGCACCTTTCTACTTGACATACGGACGATGCGCACGTCTACATCTATAATTGCCTTTTGATGATTTTCAAGATTTAAGTGATCAACTTAGTGACTTGAATATCGCATTGCACCGCGCTTCAGTGGAAATGGAAACATCTCGCATGTATGGTGGAGAACAGATTAATCCCGCGCTAAACACGAAGCCCTGCTTTAAGATTAACGGTCCTGTGGTCGGTCAGGTAAAAGTAGAGTTGTGAACAGTTGCAAAATCCATGTAGACGATCAAATTGTGTGGGACAATGTGAAGTCAAATCCTCAACGTCATCCTGGGTTACGCACTCACCAAAGCTTGAAAAGAGCCGAACGCCAACTAATTATAGCTGCCTCATGATCACGTCAATGTTCATACCTTGAAGAACAATAGAGTTGCCAGTCCCCCCTCTCCTAAACAGCCCGATTCTGAACCTGTTAGTCAGACGTCCACTCTGCCTGGCTAGGCCGATGTTGGCGTTGACGGTTCGGATGTCAGTAACAATTTTAATGTCATCATTACTCATGTGGTTGATCATGCAGTCTCTTCGCAACAGTCGAGTGACACGTAATGATCTCTTGAGCTGGTTCTATCATTTCCACCATCAAACTTTTCAAATTGAGCGTGCTAGATCCTATATTCCTTAACCAATTCGTCGAGGTTTATTGGATTTTGTAGGTGATATCGGTTCTGCCCTTTTAGGGTGGCTAGTGCGAGAGAGGTGAAATGCCCCCGGCAACTGGTTCAAACCACGCTCGCGACTGCTAATCGTATTGTATATTTCTCTAACGAACTTGCTGCAGGAATACGACATGCTTTTGATTAGATCACCATCAATAGAGATAGAGTGAATTAACTGTCGTCTGCGGATGTTAATATTGCCACGCATGTGAATGATTTCATTGATTATGTCAAGGTCACGCAAGAGCAGGAATGGCAGCGTCTGTACCTTCTTTTGAAGTTTAACCAAATCTTTGACGCCTTGGAGTTGCCTATGCAGACATAGAAGGTGGCTCGTCTGCAATATGAAGGTCAGTACGCATCCATAGAATTAGGTCGTCTGACTGAAGAACTGTTTCCGCCTTCCGAACTGCATAAGATACAGCGGATGGTCCCTACTGGAGACCGAATTATCCAACCTTACTTGGTGTTATCCAAATGTCCTGGTCCATCCTGTTTGGACGAATGGTGACGTTTCTGTGTCCTTGAAATATATCGCCTCACTTCCTCTAATTGATAACGGTGAGTATATCTTGTAAAATGTACACACATTCGATGAAGATATATATGAACATTGTGACGGCCCGTCTGTGGCATCTTCATTTAATCCAGCCAATTTCTACGTTCCCACTTCGAACCTGCCTTGATTTATCTGACCCCTTCAGTGTTCAAAATCCGAGGTGTAAATTTCACCTTCTAACGGCAGAAGAACCAATCAGAACGTACACATCGATTGCGAGTGAAGGTCAGTGAAGTCACGTAGAGTGACATCATCCTCTATTATCGGCGTCTTTCCTCCCAATAAGGTGCCCACAATGTAGGTCAGCCAATCAATAACGCTCTTGTGCGACTCATTTCGAATTTCAAATACCTTCGAGGTCAGTGACGTCTCCTGTCTATTTATAAGTTATTTGAACATTGAAGGGGTCCAGATAAATCAAGGCAGGTTCGAAGTGGGAACGTAGAAATTGGCTGGATAAAATGAAGATGGTCTGTGGTAACCATATGCTCTCCGCAGGACTAATTATTGAGCGCGAATAATTGTACTTTCAGCGGAAAGGGTTGGAAGTTAAGTCAGGTGCAGGTTAAGACTTGAACTGTCTCGATTTCTTCTAGTGTTATTATATTACCATCTTGTAACATTCCTGCAGTTTTAAATGAATCCAACATTTTTTCCTACCTGAAACTAATACCCTGGTATGATCTTCATGAAATGAATTCAATTAAGGTTAATGATGGTTAACCTGTCACTTTTCAAGATGTTTTGACGTACGCGAGTGACTTTCATTGTATGCATACTTGTTTTTTTATTTTTGTCCGGATTATCAAACGCTTCCAACTGTGTTATGTTTGCTTTGGGCGTTGTTTTTTGAAATCCTTCGGAGGAGCCCATGAATATAACTTCACCAGGTTTGGTGTTAAATACTTTGCCTCTGGCCTGTACAATCTGTGAGCTTGATTTTTCTCAGACATGAACTGACCCTGCTTCTTGTGCCAATTAGTTAAACGTTTTCCAGTGCACGGAATAAACCGTTAACTTTCCGGTACGGGAGATGTGTAGAATAAGAGATATGTCCAGGCTTTAATCTTAAGGTATTACACTTAACCGACCGTTTTGGATTCTTAAATCAGCGTCATTTCATAGATCTATATGGAATTTTGCAGTTTTCAATTTCCATTTATTCTTTTTTCATTGTTGTATATATAATATGTTAGTCCTTTCTATTTTGCATTCTTACCCTTGCATTTGAACCACCAACACCTATTTGTGGACAATAAGTGGTAACTTCTTATACTGAGTCGTATTTTTGGTTTCAAAAGACAGGTTAGAACTTTAACTGGCGTAAGATTGCCGTTTTCTTAGACGTCAGGGTAGTGTTACAACACATATAAGGGAAGTGGGAAGAGGTGCCGACATACTGACAGAGCCACATGACTTCACAGTATAGTCTTCCGATTAACCTATTGTAAAGCAAATATCAAGAATCTAACGATTCGTGATATGTGTTGTATCTCAGGTACGCTTTTATAGTATCTCTTCATGTGGCAACTTGAATGATATGACATTTTGGACACCGTGATTGACCTCTTCATATTTGTTTTGTTCATCAAATTATTTTTCATTTTCTATTTGCGGTTTATTGGTGTGTTTTTGATTGCATTTAATATTGTTTTCCCCTTATTTTAGTCACAATGTAGACTTGAGTTTGTCAATTCTTTTGCTGTCAATTTTCGCTGATGATGGTGTATGGAGTTAATTTATTATTGATTTGAGACATAATAATTAACTTGAGGTAGAGGAGATATGTGATATACGGGATGGGTTTTGAAGACTAAAACTCTATATTTTATGAATAAATAAATATATTTCATAATCATTATAGATTGGTAATAATCAATTATAAAATTGACAGATGATCGTTTTCAGTGTATAGTACATGTATGCATGTTAGACTATTGTCAGATTTTATGGATCGTGGCATCTCGGCCAGTGCATAGTTTTTATATAGGATATGTATGTGGAGATCAGTGGATGGAATTACATGTACTAAGGTCAGATAATATTTTGGAAACAGGGTGCTTGGCCGAAAGCTGATCGTCTCTGGCCACTGCCAAATTCTTGAGGTTAAATCTTAGATTCGTTTCGAGTTCATAGGGATATCTCGCAACGGGTCTCATTCAAATCCTAGATTACTTTACTTGTACTACTATATACAGCCAAACTTTCACAAGATATTTCCAGCTGGTTACCGTAACCACCCAGTACAGTGCAGTCCACAACTGAATGTAACTGACCCGGCTGAAGTCAATTCCTAGTTCCCATTTCCTTATTCGCGAATAAGGAACTGGGAAATTATAGTATTTCCCAGTTCCCAGTTCCTTATTCGAATTCTGCTCAAATTGGTCCTCAAGGAAGGCAGCCTTGGAGCGGCTAATGAAGCCACCCAGATTAAGTAAAGCTGTTATTATTATTATTAGGTCTTTCCATTTCCAATGGATAGACCTATTGTTATTCTACGGATTATTATTATTAGGTATTTCCATGTCCTCTGGAAATACCTATTGTTATTCTATTCCAATTTTCGGAGCAATTTTTTGCACAGAGCAAAACGACCTCAACGATTGTATGTACTGCTTAGATATTGGGCACACGTATAGGCATGTGTCTTAGGTCACGCATGGTTGTCTCGACACATGACTTTGACTTTGACCTTTTGACCTATATGCTCTCAAAGTAAAAATTCATTTTGCGAATACCGACTAAACGGAAAAGAGTATCTGACTGAGATTTGGAAGGTAAATGTTTTAAGAAATTCGCAACACTGAGTCAATAAATTAAGTAGGTCAGAAGAACAGTTTCGGGGTTCTCTTCCATTGTGACGTTTTTCGTGTCGTCGGTGTGCTGACAAATCGAAACAGCAGATCTGCAAGACACTAGAGTATTCGTAAGTCTTATGTATAGCCATGCTGTAGTTTTATTTTCAATCTATTAGATAACAAGAAAGAGTAGTAATCACCCTTTTAATATTTTCAAAAAACTGTCATTTTATAAGGAAACAAGCCACGGCGTCCATTCTTCTACACAAGCCACGGCGTCGATTCTTCTACTGTTAATGAACAATTTCATCACCTAAAAGAATTTAACCTTAAATGTGACCTTTGACATATAGATTCGTCGCAGTAAAACGTGAAACTTTAGAGGTCAGCACTTGAACGGCTATTCCAATCAGACTGCAAATTGGGCCACGTGACATATGCCACCTCACAATTTGGTCGCAAGTATCCGTACTCGACAACGATCATTACCTTTAGAATGGTAAGCATGCAAAATTCAAAAATACGGCTTCCATTTGCTGAAAATCTATCAAACTGACAGTCAGTAAACAATGAGATATTGTGAAACACTGAATTGTCTGTCTTTTGGCATTGATTACGACACGATCCAATTTGAACTTCATCTTGAATATCACCAAACGTGAAAAGGATTTCACTTGATTTTCTCAAAAACTATATCTCAAAGGAATCTGTAATCCTGCACAAATGTTCCTCACAACAAAGGTATGACGTCATTGAAATGGCAGCCTGATATTCACCTTGGTTCTCCAGATACACAGGGCCAAAAATCGAAAATACCGCTTTCAATTCAAACACAACTATGTCACTGAGCGCCATGAGACAATAACATAACATAAAACACTGAATTGTCTCCTTTTGGTACTGGTTACAACACGCTTCGATGAGACCTTGGCCATGAATATCGCAGAATGTAAAAAGTGGCATATATCTCCAAAACTATACACCGTATGCATCTGTGCTTTGGAACAAATATTCCCCATTATACCAGTATATTGTAACTGAATTCTCACCCTGTTATTTACCTTGGTTCTTCAGTTATGGGCATTGACAGTTTTACAAATACAAGGCCATACTCTAAAAACTATTGGGCATTTGAAATGGAAATTTGCATAGCAATATAGGTCATTACATGAAGTAACAGAAACTTACTTCATCTCAAAAAAAGGGTGGAGAAAGATTTTGAAATTTTTTACGACTTAGGAAATTTTCTGCTTTTTCATCCCATTATTAAACTGGTCATCCAATCCGCACTATTTTTACGTATTATTGAGACAATATATTTTGTATTTGCATATACATATATTTGCAAATTTTCAGATTGTAGCCATCATAGTTTTAGAGATATCGATCAAATAATTTTCACCCTCTATTAAGCCGTTAAATGGTTCTGTCGCAGTAATTGTTGTCACTTGTTGATTTCATCTCCCATTCAAGGAGCGTTGTCCATTTCACCTTTACACTCGGGGCATCGATTAAGTTAATGCCAGCTTACATGACGAGTTGGCTCTTACTTGGAATCGTTTTTGCTGTTCAACCGTAACAAATACTGATTTCTTATTTACTGCCTGCAAATCCAAAATATTGTGGACACGTAAATATAAATATGAATAATATTTCGATTAACTGATCAATTCGAAGTGAAGATGAAAAAAAACAAAAATTCGTCAACCTCGGGTGGGTTTGAACCACAGACCTGTGGGTTACTAGGCCAACGCGTTACCTATAAATAAGGCCACGGCGATTCGTGTCAATCATTGCGGATATACGTTCCTATATCGTGAGACTGATTCATTATTAGGTATTTCTATGTCATCTGGAAATAAATATTTCCTGTAATATGACGACAGAATTGGAGAAAAAAAATAGAATATGTATATTTGTAACCTATTTGTTCAATAAATTGGCAAGAGATCTCCGAAGGGTTGGTACAGGAAGCAATAATGATAATCTGTGCCACCCTAAACTACACACAACCAGCACGTACCACAGTTGTGCCTGGCACAGATTATCGTTTTGGCACTTAGGCACCCCCAAACACGATATGGGTATTTTTCATATTTTCGAATGAGAAAACTGCTTTTGGCTGGTACATCAAGCAATAATGGTAATCTGTGCCACCCAAAACCATACACTGTCAGCAAGTACTATGAGAGTACCATCAGGTTAACATCAGTTGTGTCTGGCACAGATTATCGTTTTGACACTGAGGGACCACAAACATGGTAGGGGTCATTTATCTCATATTTTCGAATAATTGGTACTTGAGGCCATAATGGTATTCTGTGCCACACTAAACTGCACACCGTCAGCAAGTACTATGACAGTACTATCAGGATAACATCAGTTGTGCCTGGCACACATTATCGTTTTGACACTGCGGGACCGCAAACAGAATACGGGTATTTCTTTCATATTTCCGAATGAGAAAACTGCTCTTGGTTGGTGCAGGAAGCAATTATGGTAATCTGTGCCACCCTCAACTATACACTGTCAGCAAGTACTATGGCACTACTTTCAGAATAACATCAGTCGTGCCTGGCACAGATTACCTTTTTGACACTGAGGCATCACTAACATGGTACGGGTCATTTATCTCATATTTTCGAATAAGGAAACAGCTTTGAGTTGGTACATGGTGCAATAGTGGTAATCTGTGCCACCCTCTACCAAACTACACACTGTCAGCAAGTGTTGTGACAGTACTATCAGTATAACATCAGTTGTGTCTGGCACAGATTATCGCTTTTACACTGAGGGACCACAAACACGATACGGGTAATTTTTTCATATTTTCGAATGAGAAAACTGCTTTTGGTTGGTACATGAAGCAATACTGATATTCTGTGCCACCCTAAACTATACACTGTCAGCAAGCACTGTGACAGTACTATCAACATAGCATCAGTTGTGTCTGGCACAGATTATCGTTTTGACACTGAGGGACCACAAACATGGTAGGGGTCATTTATCTCATATTTTCGAATAATTGGTACTTGAGGCCATAATGGTATTCTGTGCCACACTAAACTGCACACCGTCAGCAAGTACTATGACAGTACTATCAGGATAACATCAGTTGTGCCTGGCACACATTATCGTTTTGACACTGCGGGACCGCAAACAGAATACGGGTATTTCTTTCATATTTCCGAATGAGAAAACTGCTCTTGGTTGGTGCATGAAGCAATTATGGTAATCTGTGCCACCCTCAACTATACACTGTCAGCAAGTACTATGGCACTACTTTCAGAATAACATCAGTCGTGCCTGGCACAGATTACCTTTTTGACACTGAGGCATCACTAACATGATAGGGGTCATTTATCTCATATTTTCGAATAAGGAAACAGCTTTGAGTTGGTACATGGAGCAATAGTGGTAATCTGTGCCACCCTCAACTATGCACTGTCAGCAAGTGCTGTGACAGTACTATCAGTATAACATCAGTTGTGCCTGGCACAGATTATCGTTTTTACACTGAGGGACCACAAACACGATACGGGTATTTTTTTCATATTTTCGAATGAGAAAACGGCTTTTGCTTGGTACATGAAGCAATAATGGTATTCTGTGCCACCCTAAACTATACACTGTCAGCAAGTACTATGACAGTACCATCAGTATAACATCAGTTGTGCCTGGCACAGATTATCGTTTTGACACTGAGGGACCACAAGCACGATAGGGGTAATTTTTCATATTTTCGAATGAGAAAACTGCTTTTGGTTGGTACATGAAGCAATAATGGTATTCTGTGCCACCCTAAACTATACACTGTCAGCAAGTACTGTGACAGTACTATCATGATAGCATCAGTTGTGCCTGGCACAGATTATCGTTTTGACACTGAAGGGTCACAAACATGGTAGGGAGCATTTATCTCATATTTTCATATAAGGAAACAGCTTTGAGTTGGTTCATGAAGCAATAATGGTAATCTGTGCCACCCTAAACTTTACACAGTCAGCATGTACTTTGACAGTACTTTCAGGATAACATAAGTTGTGCCTGGCACAGATTATCGTTTTGACACTGAGGGACCACAAACACGATACAGTAATTTTTCTTTTTTCATATTTTGGAATGAGAAAACTGCTTTGGATTGATACATGAAGCAATAATGGTAATCTGTGCCACCCTAAACTACACGCTATCAGCAAGTACTATGACAGTACTATCATGATAGCATCAGTTGTGCCTGGCACAGATTATCGTTTTCACACTGAAGGGTCACAAACATGGTAGGTAGCATTTATCTCATATTTTCATATAAGGAAGCAGCTTTGAGTTGGTACATGAAGAAATAATGGTAATCTGTGCCACCCTAAACTACACACTATCAGCAAGTACTATGACGATACTATTAAGATAGTATCAGTTGTGCCTGGCACAGATTATCGTTTTGACACTGAGGCATCATAAACATGGTAGGGGTCATTTATCTCATATTTTCGAATAAGGAAACAGCTTTGAGTTGGTACATGGAACAATAGTGGTAATCTGTGCCACCCTCAACTATGCACTGTCAACAAGTACTATGGCACTACTTTCAGGATAACATCACTTGTGCCTGGCACAGATTACCTTTTTGACACTGAGGCATCACCAACATGGTAGGGGTCATTTATCTCATATTTTCAAATAAGGAAACAGCTTTGGGTTGGTAAAGGAAGCAATACTGGTAATCTGTGCCACACTAAACTATACACTGTCTGCAAGTGCTGTGACAGTACTATCAGTATAACATCAGTTGTGCCTGGCACAGATTATCGTTTTTACACTGAGGGACCACAATCACGATACGGGTATTTTTTTCATATTTTCGAATGAGAAATCTGCATTTGGCTGGTGCGCG
>JAVTVY010054077.1:0-30180 GCA_036873755.1 Hanleya hanleyi
GTACAGACCGATATCGCTTTAATTAGGGGCAATTATACAATCACCGTATAGCGGAAGTTGAAGGGGCATATCGTGAGATAGATCATTATTTGAGAATTGTTTGTCGAAATATATATATACCTCTAATAGAATTCCACTTATAGTCTACTTCGGAATGGCGAATTTACTGAAAAATATCAGCGAGCCTAGAGAATTGTCCGTAAGTATTGTAATTTTATCGCGATCTACTCGCGGATAATACCGACTTTGTCGATATAACGATGTACATAGCGAACGGCGTTGTAAATGTTCGATTATAACTGATTTGAATACAAGGGCTACTCACTTTTAATATTCCAACTCTATATTTTTTATAGGTTAACAACTCTACGTGGGCCGGATTCGTACGAGAAAATGCGGACATTTTAGGTAGTTCCGGTTGGCCTAGTTTGGAGACTGTATTCGCCATAGATGGAGTCGTTGAAACACGACCCGTTTATAATGACGATGATTGGAATGCGGGTATAAGGAGTCCAACGACCATTCTTCTAAATAATTCCCCTTCACTTCCGGAGATTAAAACACGTAAATGTGTAGAAGGATTATCCCGTTTATTCGCGCCCCGAGTTTGCAAAAGCTGTAATCAGCCATTAAGCGTCGAAGTTTGCGGAAAATGCCGCGTTAGTTTATGTCGAGATTGCGCGTGTTTTGCCCGACAGGTGTCATTCGGGGTTTTTATGTGTCCGAGCTGTTGTAGTTGTGAGTTTTAATCACCATGGTAGCCAAAAGTTTGACCTGAAGTACATATATTTTTACCATTACTACCGGAACTCGAAAATTCGTCCCCATGGATAATACTTCCGCCCGCATGGTAATACGATCTTCCACATGTCGTGGGGACTGAGGCTATACTGTACACACACACACACACACACACACACACACACACACACACACACACACACACACTCACTTACTCACTCACTCACTCCATGAAGTCCTAGAAAAGTTCATGAAAAGTCCCTCACACACACACACACACACACGCACACACACACTCACTCACACACACACACGCACACACACACACACACACACACACTCACTCACTCACTCACTCACTCACTGTCCCCAAAAGTTCATGAAAAGTTCGTAAAATCCACACAAATCCAAGAATAGTCCAAGACTAGTCCAAACCTAGTCCAGGAAAAGTCCCTCACTCACTCACTCACTCACTCTCCCCAAAAGTTCATGAAAAGTTCGTAAAATCCACACAAATCCATACAAGTCCAAGTTTAGTCCAAGAAAAGTCCCTCACTCACTCACTCACTCACTCACTGTCCCCAAAAGTTCATGAAAAGTTCTTAAAATCCATACAAATCCAAGAATAGTCCAAGACTAGTCCGTCCAAGCCTAGTCCAAGAAAAGTCCCTCACTCACTCACTCACTCACTCACTGTCCCTAAAAGTTCATGAAAAGTTCCTAAAATCCATACAAGTCCAAGTTTAGTCCAAGTAAAGTCCCTCACTCACTCACTCACTCACTCACTGTCCCCAAAAGTTCATGAAAAGTTCTTAAAATCCATACAAATCCAAGAATAGTCCAAGACTAGTCCAAGCCTAGTCCAAGAAAAGTCCCTCACTCACTCACTCACTCACTGTCCCTCAAAGTTCATGAAAAGTTCTTAAAAGTTCCCAAAGTTCATGAAAAGTTCTTAAAAGTCCAGGAAAGTCCCTCACTCACTCACTCACTCACTCACTCACTCACTATCCCCAAAAGTTCATGAAATGTTCCCAAAGTTCATGAAAAGTTCTTAAAAGTCCAGGAAAACCCAAGTCCCCCACTCACTCACTCACTCACTGTCCCCAAAAGTTCATGAAAAGTTCTTCAAGGTTCCCAAACAAAGATCACTGTCGGGTCAGTCCGGAGTTATCTCTCACTAGTTCCAGTTTTTGTCACCAGGGGCGCCATCAGGTCAATACGCCAGATGAGGTCACAAGTAGGTCAACAGCGCCCCTGGTGACAAAAACTGGAACTAGTGAGAGATAACTCCGGGCTGACCCGACAGTGATCTTTGTTTGGGAACCTTGAAGAACTTTTCATGAACTTTTGGGGACAGTGAGTGAGTGAGTGAGTGGGGGACTTGGGTTTTCCTGGACTTTTAAGAACTTTTCATGAACTTTAGGAACATTTCATGAACTTTTGGGGATAGTGAGTGAGTGAGTGAGTGAGTGAGTGAGTGAGGGACTTTCCTGGACTTTTAAGAACTTTTCATGAACTTTGGGAACTTTTAAGAACTTTTCATGAACTTTGAGGGACAGTGAGTGAGTGAGTGAGTGAGGGACTTTTCTTGGACTAGGCTTGGACTAGTCTTGGACTATTCTTGGATTTGTATGGATTTTAAGAACTTTTCATGAACTTTTGGGGACAGTGAGTGAGTGAGTGAGTGAGTGAGTGAGGGACTTTTCTTGGACTAAACTTGGACTTGTGTGGATTTTAGGAACTTTTCATGAACTTTTGGGGACAGTGAGTGAGTGAGTGAGTGAGTGAGTGAGTGACTTTTCTTGGACTAGGCTTGGACTAGTCTTGGACTATTCTTGGATTTGTATGGATTTTAAGAACTTTTCATGAACTTTTGGGGACAGTGAGTGAGTGAGTGAGTGAGTGAGTGAGTGAGGGACTTTTCTTGGACTAAACTTGGACTTGTATGGATTTTAGGAACTTTTCATGAACTTTTCATGAACTTTTGGGGACAGTGAGTGAGTGAGTGAGTGAGTGAGTGAGGGACTTTTCCTGGACTAGGTTTGGACTAGTCTTGGACTATTCTTGGATTTGTGTGGATTTTACGAACTTTTCATGAACTTTTGGGGACAGTGAGTGAGTGTGTGTGTGTGTGTGTGTGTGTGGGTTTACAACTGTGGTCTTACGAGGTCGTGTGTGAGCCCCTAACACCCTTGTGAGGTACTTTTTCCTTGTGAGGTACACCTCACAAGGACAGGCCCTAAAATTGTGTGTGTGTCATTATTAGATCGTTTGTCGCATATTTTTATTCCAACCTCTCAAGGATAATGAAACAGTGCACACTGTGTGTTTTCCAGTGTGTGTAAATTGACTTGCCGTAAGGTGGTGCCCCCTGTTGGCCAAAAAAGATAAACCTTATATACAACAAGAACAACCTAATTCGTATGTGCACGAACTCACCAGGTTGCGTGTAGGTTAGTGTTGTCCTATCCGAGGTACCGAAGGGAGCAAAGGGAATGCTGATGGGAACGAGGTTCGTATGCGAAAACACCTCACAAGGATGTCTGGCGCGCGCACACTACCTCACAGGGAAGTTTGAGTTGTCTCCAAAACATCAACATGGTCATCCAAGGCGCTTGCGAAGTGTAACTGTATGTATATGTTGTTTTTTAAGTGTTATCAAGGTCGGAATATGGAATTACGACGAGAAATTCAGTTGGCTATTGATTAATTAGTTATTTAATAACTTTGAAGTGACGGCCAGTGACATGTTGTTGTTGTAAAAATCCGTAAGGTATCCAGTCAATTCACCCACAAACCGATTCACCCACAACCGATTCACCCACAACTTCAGGTCAATTCACCCACAAAAAAAAGTCAATTCACCCACAACCAGGTCAATTCACCCACAGTCTCAATGTTGGTTTATTCAATATATTTAATGACTCAATTTCAGTGGACATGGGTATATGGCATATATTGGGCAAGGTCTGGAAAAGTTTTATGGAAAATTAATAAACAATAGAATTTTAGCTAAGGTTGAAATATTTGAAGTAACTGCCACAACCAGGTCAATTCACCCACAGTCTCAATGTTGGTTTATTCAACATATTTAATATGGATATGGATATATTACCTGTATAATTAATTAATATATTATACATTTCTCACTGTATTAAGTTCTCACTAAGTTGGATTTAGCTTATCAACAATTGTATTGGTAAGACTGATTGGTGCATGCCATCAAAGCAACAATCTAAATAACAGTTAAATCAAGATCAAAGCATTATTACAATGCTGATTAAGCTGGATGAGTATTTAGTTTGTCAACTATACTTTTAATTCCAGATAATTCCAAAAATTGGACTTCAAAGAACTTTTATATACAAGGTGATTAAGAATGTGTCAAAATTTTCTCTCATTGTCTTCCAGTCAATCATGTGACATTTGAGCAACTCTCTCTTGGGGGTTGTAGAGGGCTAAGCTGTTTGATGTCTTACCTGCCTTGCAATATTTCCTATATAAATCTTCAAATTTCAATGAATGTCATCATCAACAGAAATCTTGCCATCATCACATATATGTCATGTCCGAGATACATCCTTGCGTTGTTTGTAGTCAGCATGTTAGACCACGACAAGAAGCTTTGCAGTGTGACGGCTGTAATTTATGGCAATATTGCAGGTATTCCAATCCCTTCGAGAGTGTCTAGCTGATGACATTAATCTGCAACAAGGTGTAGCCGACTTCGAGGCTGGGATATGGCAAGGATTCCGAGAAGTCTTCCCCAACGCAACCATCCGAGGCTGCTCCTTCCACTGGTCCCAGGCAGTGTTTCGGAAGGTACAGAAGCTGGGACTAGAGCGTGCCTACCAGACCCAAGACGGAACACACAAGTTCATCCGTAAGCTGCTGTCCTTACCATTCTTGCCCGCTGAGCATATTGTACCTGCCTTCCAGCGACTGTTGGACCAAGCGGCCACACCTGCATTACTGGAGCTGATGGAGTACATCCAGGAGACATGGTTGGAGAACTCGGTCTGGCCCATACGGAGCTGGTGTGTGTATGGGCTTTCCATCCGGACAAACAATGATGTGGAAGGCTGGCACAGACGTCTTATCCATCGAGCCAGTCGTGGGAATGTCCAGTTCTATATCCTCGTACCTCTGCTCTTCCGTGAGGCAGAGTTTGTGAACCTGCAGATGAGACTAGTATCGGCGGGGAAACTTAGAAGCAAACAAAGGAAACTCTACCGTCAGATACAAGGGAAGATCTTTGGATTATGGGGAGAGTATCGGGATGGAAGTAAGACGGCATCCCAGCTTCTGCGGGCCATCGGAAGCTTGTATGGACCAACGGCATAAACTTCTCTTTCTCAATTTTTTTTTTAAATTTTCTTCTAAAAAATGTCCATGTAATGTGCTGGAATGTCCATGTAAACAATGATATGGTGCTAATTCATTTATATGTATGAAACAATATTATTTTAAGGAACATACATTATGCAATATAGGTATTATAATTTATTTTTCATTGTCTGTGCTAAATTATATATTGTGCTATTTTATTTCAAGAACAAGTAATATTTAATGAAACTTGATCATTCTGATGAATAAAATGTAGTTAATATACTAAGCATTGTTTTGCCTCTAATTTGTCATTTACTGATAGCTTATTTATACAATGAGTCATTGTTTGCCACACGGACACATGTGGATTAATTCTCAGTTACTTCAAATATTTCTTTGAAATCAACCTTAGCTAAAATTCTATTGTTTATTAATTTTCCATAAAACTTTTCCAGACCTTGCCCAATATATGCCATATACCCATGTCCACTGAAATTTAGTCATTAAATATAAATATCATTAAATAAACCAACATTGAGACTGTGGGTGAATTGACCTGGTTGTGGGTGAATTGACTTTTTTTTGTGGGTGAATTGACCTGAAGTTGTGGGTGAATCGGTTGTGGGTGAATCGGTTTGTGGGTGAATTGACTGTAAATCCTCCGTAAACCACTGGTGAATTTATATTCGTATGCATTACAGAATTATATATTTTCTAGTAAACCATTACAAAATGAAAAATAGTGCGGCTCTTCGATTTTTGTTGTTGTTGTTGAAGCTGCATATATTTCGCCCCCCCCCCCCCACTCCTTCGTAAACCCATCGGGGGACCCGATCATGCAGGGGTTGCAGCTCTTTTTTTTATTCTTGTAGCGGGTACAGTCCCGTCCGCAGTTCCGACCCACCAAAGTAAAATTTCATCTGTTTCAAAACAAAAATCATTATCAAGATCACAGCTAGTACCGGTACAGTATTTATCAACAACGTAACTTAGCCGGTGATGAACTGAACTGTAGCGAATATAAGATTACATTTCTTATAACTCAGAAACAGGTGAATATAAGGGTAAGGGGCGTGGTAAGGTGAATATAGGGCACGGGTGCGTGTGATAGGTGAATATAGGGTAAGGGGGCGTAGCTTTCCTATCACAGCTCAAAGCGGACGTCTACAGGTTAAAATGTGGCGATAAAAGTTGACCTTCCGCAAACTGCCTTTTCGCAATCTTTCGCTGACGAAAATAACGAAACGGGAGAGAAAAAATATGCCAATTTGATACAGTTGGACCGACCTGACATGCCTGAGCTTCTTTGGCCATGTACCATCTCTCATGATTGTTTTGATGCGGACAAAATGTGATCAAATGTGTTGAAAAAACATTGACTGATTTTCCCGTTTTGGCGCCTTTCTGACATGTTGTAAGAGTTTGACCTATGCTATTTTTATCTCGTGACCTTTCTGATCACGTGTATAAACCCACGTCGCTATTGGTTAAAAACCGACAAGGATCGATTTCTGATGCTGTGAGCAAGAAGGTCAACCACATTCTGCACATGTCCCTGTCAATAGGCATTGAAATGATGTCATCAGAAGTGTTAGTTTGACTTTGGAACCATACTTTATGTATAAAATGGGTGCTGCCTTGGTCATGGTGCCCAAGGGGGCCAAAAGTTGATGTGCATTTCTTCAGTGAGTTGATTCATATTTCATTAATGTTTTCATAATTGAAAATGGAGACAGTGTGCTGGAATTGACTGGAAGAATTCTTTGGACTATTCGAGGACTGCATGGGGGGAAAATATTCATAATTTTAGCTCATCCATTCATCCGTCATAACAATTTAATGTCAACTTTTTGTACTCAGTAATAAACACATACAAAGTTTTGTCTATGAAGATGAAAAATATATATTTATAGATTCTGTTTAACATTCTGCTTCAAGAATGCAATATCAGAAGTATTCAACTGATAGCCAAAATTGGGGAAAACACCATTACACCTTCAAAACTTGCCACCGCCTGACAGAATCTGGACACAGTTCCAGGTCACCTTTGACTCTCCCGTAAATTCAGTGAAAACATGTAAACATTTCATTTAAAAATCACTTGCTATGCCTACAGTCAACTGCGGAGAAAGAAACACAATGGTTTTGTTGACAAAATCCGTGCTTGAATGCAGATTCCATCTTATTAAAGGAGCCGTTAGGTGGTTGTCATAGTGCTGGAGATGTCAAATCATATTATTTATTTGATAAAATGCTTTCGGTGCCTCGATCTGTCTCAATTCCCCACACCGCATGCAGTTAAAGATCTCGAGCGACTGACGTCTAGCTTATTTAGTTCTTTCTGTTTCGGGCCCTATCAGTGATTCGAGCTAAGGAGTCCGATTCAGCAACAATTAACAACCAAAAAAATAATTAAATAAAATTAAATAAATAAAACTCCTTAGCCAATGTTTTTGGGGTACGTTTCTTAATGAGAGGTGTCCGGTCCGACCCACTGTCGGTTTCGATCATCATGCAACCCGTTTGTCATTGACATTAGACCCTGTCCTAGATATATATACAAATATAACCATCAACATGATAACTTTCCTCTTAAAATAAGGTCCTAGCTGAATATTTTGATTTGCATGTCTTCGCACCATAAGTGTACATTGGCATTAAAGAATACGAGTTGGTGGTGATAGTGACATAGTTGAGAAAATCTTATTGGCAAGATAGATTTGACAATGAAATGTCTCTGATGACCTATAAGCGTATACTCACTGGAAAAATTTTTGAATCGCTGGTGGTCTTACCTGTGAATAGCAGATTAATAAAGGAAAGCAATGCGAATCAGCACTCGAGTACGAATTCATAGTGAACGCTGCATTTGCAAGACATTTTCAAGCCGTGGTACGACCCAGCTTAGCCATACATGGATGGTGGTGGTTAACTTGGAACTGCAGGCTCCGTCAGTTGTTGTCAATGATGGAGCAGGTAGCCTTTTAGGGTGACACTCGAGTAAATCAATTTATAACAGATATAAATTCTGAATTCTGAAATCCTTATCACACACAGTTCAGTCATTGGATTATCTGTTCATATTGTATAATTTTGTGCAGTGTGAAACTTGGTATAGATCATCGATACATCCAGAAACTTTAAAGGAATGAATAAACCAGTTTCCCTGATTGGGTGGAAACCTTGGCAGCCATCTCTAATTTATGCAAAATCTTTGATGATGTATATCTGATACGGTACCATTTAAGTATTCTATACGAAACTTGGTACAGCATCGATCAGGGATTCTCTGACTTGGGCAGATACTTTGTTGGCCATCTTTAATTTATGCAAAGTCATGATGATTCAACCGTGAATACGAAAGTTCTTGTTACTGATATATCTCAAGGGCGACTATCCCTACATGTAGGCACAACAAACTTTCATGACATGTGCATTCGGCAATGAAGCCTTTTGAATCTGGATCTGATTTGGCAAAAACCTTCATGGCCAACCTTAATTAAATGCAAATCACAGATGATCCATAATTTTCCTTGAATGACCAAAGTGGTTTGCCTGATTAGGTGGATAAACTTGGCAGCATTGAATCAGGACCCGATTTTTATGGAAACCTCGATGACCATCTTTAATTCATGCAAAATCACTGATTTTGTATTTCAATTTTCTCACTACTTCAACTGTTGAATGTGAAACTTGCATGCAATGGTCCAGCCCCACTTTACTGGGGAACAAAGTCTGTTCAGTGACCCATATGATTTGAGGTGAGCAAATGTTTCTGTTTGTGCTACCTTTTTAACAAGGGAGATTATTTTGAACCAGTGATAATTGACACAATTTTATATGTATGCACATGTACTATATACATGTACTATATTTCCCCAGTATTCAAAGAAAATGCAGGATATCCTTTATTTCCACATTAAAGTAGCAGTGGACCACTGGCTCAGCTATAAAAGGTCATTACTTGGTGTGAGAATGCATTGTTGAGGCTATTTTGCATAATTGTTGATCTCAGACACATGACCGGCTGTTGTAGTCTTTGCCTCATGATTCTTCCACCAAGTACATGTATAAACCCAATAAAGTGAGGCGTAAATTAAAAAAGTGTTTGTTTCGGGTAACGCGACCGACCCATCAAAATCGTGCCGACTGAAAAGTTTTTTTTACCATTAATCCATCATTTCACCTTCCGTTTTTTTCTTTTTTATAAATCGTTTCACCTTCCGTTTTGTATGCCCAGGAGTGTCCGACCGACCTCCGTCCGCGTGTTGTCTAACAAGAGCGGAAGCGAAGTACACGCATGCTTGTGAATTCGTTTCGGTAGCCATGATGTGTAATGTTGAAAGTTACCAGCTAGCCAAAAATTAGGGTTCCCGAAAGACGGCTCGGGTTTGCGGGGGGCACAGCATGGTGGTGTTGTGTATTACAGTTCGTGAGAAAAATGACA
This sequence comes from Hanleya hanleyi, assembly GCA_036873755.1. Taxonomy (NCBI): domain Eukaryota; kingdom Metazoa; phylum Mollusca; class Polyplacophora; order Lepidopleurida; family Hanleyidae; genus Hanleya; species Hanleya hanleyi. The sequence continues at coordinate 9,518 of JAVTVY010054077.1, forward strand.
TAATCACTAAAAACTCGCTCCAAGAATGCTTCCTGGAGTCGACGTGGGAGGAAGTGTTGGAGAAAATGTACGAGAAACCCCACGATAGCGTCACCGTAAGCGTGTCTGCCGGTAACAATGTTGGGAGCGAGTGGTTCCATCCAGTGTTTACTCAAACAAACTGTCAAAACCACGTTGGAATTCGACAAAAGTATCAAGTTCGTCTGTTTTGCAGTTAATTCAACTGAGCAGTTAGAGCAATCGGAATCACCAGCATCATCTTCAAGAAATGCATTCAGTGTTCTTCTCGAGGCTCAGAGTCGAGCAGTCAAAATACCTAGAAAGAACGAAGACGATGGGAGATGTACAGGTAACAACAACAACATGCAACAACAACAACCACCACTCAGTCTGTACCACAGGAGCAGTAAGAGGTTGTGCAAAGCCAAGTAAACGATTTCATCCTGATATAGCTTCATTAAAAAGTCCTTTCTGCCCAAACTAAAGATATTCCAAGTTCTGAGAACGATTTTCTCTTTAACATATTTTGCCCAACCTAGTCATAGATCGGGAAATTTCATAAGTTTAAATTATGTGGAATTCTTCACACAGTATTGAGTTCTTAACCCTTCATATTGTGCGAATCTAGTCTTTAGTTCATTCCAGGTGGAATGTGCTCGCCGTCAATCCCATGCACATCTGAATACCTCAGTGTGTGCCAGTGTCGGCTATCGTCTCGATACATGAGATATTTTCAATGTTTGATCAAGTGTTGCTTATTGGTCTTGATGAGGAATTAAATTGAAATCACGAATGCGTATGAATCACTGTCTTGTGGCTAGTTTATAATTGCATTATTCAAATGACGTCCTCCAATTTACATGTATTCCCGACATGTATGTGTATCTCCCATTTACATGTACAAGTTACAAAAAAAAAAACCAAAAAAAAAACAAAAAACGACCGACCGACCCAACTTCCATGACAGAGGGTCCGTTACCCCAAACAAACACTTTTTTAATTTTGGCCTGACCTTAATTTAATGTGCAAGGATTCTGTTTTGGGGATTGTTTATTGAATCTTGAAACTTGAAAATGCTCAGCTTTATTCAATCTTGTGTAAAAATTTCAAACCATAAAAATTTAGGCCCGATAAGCAAAAATATTTTATTAAGTGGTCGACAGCATGACCATTCATCTTTCCAAATAGAAGTTCATAAGATGGAGAGGTCTTCCAATTTGTGAGATTGAGTGAAAGTAGAAGGATGAAACATTTATACACCTTTATATTGCTTCCAAATCCCTCGGTGGCCAAGTGGTCTAAGGCGCTTCGCTGGTGACCACTAGCCTCACACCGCTGAACCGGCAGGGGTTCGAGCCCAACTGGTACCATCCATGTGTGAAAGTTTGTCAGTTACTTGCCGACGGGCGGATACTCCGGCTTCCTCCACCAACCAAACTGACGGTCACCATATGAGTGAAACAACCTTGATTGTGACATTAAGCCAAATCCCCCCCCCCCTCCCCCAATCCCTCATCGACCAACATGCTTACACTTACGTAGAAGACAGCCAATATGCTATGAACAAATCCGATTCAGTTACAGGGGCTCTCCCAAGTTGAACAAGGTATTGGTTCCTTTATTAGTTTTTGTAATATTGATGCAATTTTTGTTAGTTTGGAAAGCTTGTTCAAGGTCTCATTAGTTATACAGCTGTTTTGAGTTCATATCTTCGTGAATGTAAAATAAATTACAGTCAATCCTTCATAATTGAACTTCTAAAAGTATCTATAACTGACAACAGGAGAAATTTATGCTTCATGAAAATGCAAACTAAGGACAGACAGTGACTTATAGCCATGTCCAGGGAGTAGTGCCACATGTGAACATGGTCATGTGATGTACCCATGTTCAACTGTAGGCATCATGACTTATATGTAGCTGTGATTCTGCGTTCATGCAAGTACATGTATGATTTGAAAAATCAGCCCTTAGCGGCCAGTCATACCACAGGGGAAATGTAATATTTTATAAACTGCGTCACAAATGTTGTTACACACACTCGGATACCTCAGAATGTTACTTCCAGGTACCTTAAATGTCATGGTATGACAGCTACCTCACAACATTACACACAGGTACCTCACAACGTTACACTCAGATTGAATCCTGATCATCTCCTGTCTATGTCATAGTATTACAGCTACATGTACCTCACAATGTTACACACAGGTACCTCACAAATACACACCGGTACCTCACAATGTTACACACAGGTACCTCACAATGTTACACTCATCGATTCCTGATCACAATCTCCTAGCTATGTCATCGTATCACAGCTACCTCACAATGTTACACACAGGTACCTCACAATGTTACACAGGAGGTACCTTGACAATGTTACACACAGGTGCCTCACAATGTTACACACAGGTGCCTCACAATATTACACAGGAGGTACCTTGACAATGTTACATACAGGTACCTCGCAATGTTACACACAGGTGCCTCACAATATTACACACAGGTACCGCACAATGTTACACATGTAGGTACCTCACAATGTTGCACCCAGGTACCTCACAATGTTATGCACAGGTATCTCACAATGTTACACACAGGTACCTCACAATGTTACACCCAGGTACCTCACAATGTTACACACAGGTGCCTCACAATATTACACAGGAGGTACCTCACAATGTTACATACAGGTACCTCACAATGTTACATTGCGGTGGTCTAATGGTTAGAGCGTCGGCCTCGTAAGCGGTAGGTACTGGGTTCGATCCCAGGCCGGGTCATACCTAAGACTTGAAAAATGGAACTTGTTGCTCCCTCGCTTACGCTCAGCATTAAGAGGATAGAACAAGGACTGGTTCACTCGGTGTCAGTATAATGTGACTGAGTGGGGTGTCATGTCTGCCTACGGCATGATATTTCAGTGGGACAGCACTATAAAATGGCAGCATTAGATCTGCTCTGTTACAAGTAGGTACCCCTGCCCCTCACCCTCCCATCCCTTTCCTTCCCCGTCGTGATATAGCTGAAAAAATGTTGAAAGCGACGTTAAACCCTATTCACTCACTCACTCACAATGTTACATACAGGTGCCTCACAATATTACACAAGGTACCTTGACAATGTTACATATGGGTAACTCACAATGTTACACACAGGTACCTCACAATGTTACACACAAGTGCCTCACAATATTACACAGGAGGTACCTTGACAATGTTACATACAGGTACCTCACAATGTTACATACAGGTACCTCACAATGTTACACACAGGTGCCTCACAATGTTACATACAGGTACCTCACAATGTTACACAGGAGGCACCTTGACAATGTTACATACAGGTACCTCACAATGTTACATACAGGTACCTCACAATGTTACATACAGGTACCTCACAATATTACACAGGAGGTACCTTGACAATGTTACACACAGGTACCTCACAATGTTACATACAGGTACCTCACAATGTTACACACAGGTACCTCACAGTGTTACATACAGGTACCTCACAATGTTACACACAGGTGCCTCACAATATTACACAGGAGTACCTTGACAATGTTACATACAGGTACCTCACAATGTTACACACAGGTGCCTCACAATATTACACAGGAGGTCAATGTTACATACAGGTACCCCACAATGTTACACACAGGTGCCTCACAATGTTACACACAGGTGCCTCACAATGTTACACACAGGTGCCTCACAATGTTACACACAGGTGCCTCACAATATTACACAGGCGGTACCTTGACAATGTTACATACAGGTGCCTCACAGTGTTACACACAGGTGCCTCACAATATTACACAGGAGGTACCTTGACAATCATGACAATGTTACATACAGGTATCTCACAATGTTACACACAGGTGCCTCACAATGTTACACACAGGTGCCTCACAATATTACACAGGAGGTACCTTGACAATGTTACATACAGGTACCTCACAATGTTACACACAGGTGCCGCACAATATTACACAGGAGGTACCTTGACAATGTTACATACAGGTACCTCACAATGTTACACACAGGTGCCTCACAATATTACACAGGAGGTACCTTGACAATGTTACATACAGGTGCCTCACAATGTTGTTACATACAGATGCCTCACAATATTACACAGGAGGTACCTTGACAATGTTACATACAGGTACCTCACAATGTTACACATAGGTACCTCACAATGTTACACTCAGATCAATTTCTGATCACAATCTTCTGTCTATGTCAAAGTATTACAGCTACCTCACACTGTTTGTTGCTCACATGTACCTCACAGTCTTGCTCAGATCACTACTTGGTCACTGCCTGTATCTTCTATTTTTGTCACAGTATTTCAGCTACCAACATGTACCTTGCTTGAGACAGGAGGTTATGGTTGGCCATCCCTGCCAGAATTCGTCATTTAGAGGCTGCCTCTAATTATTTTGTACCATGGTATAAAATGCCGAGCCTGCCATAATTCGTATTTAGAGGCTGCCTCTAATTATTTTGTACCATGGTATAAAATCGCCAAGCCTGCCATAATTCCTATTTAGAGGATGCCTGTAAATCGCCAAGCCTGCCACAATTCGTATTTAGAGGCCGCCTCTAATTATTTTGTACCATGGTATAAAATGCCGAGCCTGCCATAATTCGTATTTAGAGGCTGCCTCTAATTATTTTGTACCATGGTATAAAATCGCCAAGCCTGCCATAATTCCTATTTAGAGGATGCCTCTAATTCATTTTAGTCGTAAATTTTCGCCTTCTTATTACTTCCACCAATGATATGCGCTTTCACAAATTTGGTTCCATATCTCCACGCTTGTTACAAGTTTACTCATTGGTCAAATTTAATATTCTTGATATAACATCGAGTTGTTTATGACTTACGGCTAAAATGAATTAGAGGCATCCTCTAAATAGGAATTATGGCAGGCTTGGTGATTTTATACCATGGTACAAAATAATTAGAGGCAGCCTCTAAATACGAATTATGGCAGGCTCGGCATTTTATACCATGGTATATATTATTTACAGGCAGCCTCTAAATACGAATTGTGGCAGGCTTGGCGATTTACAGGCATCCTCTAAATAGGAATTATGGCAGGCTCAGCATTTTATACCATGGTACAAAATAATTAGAGGCAGCCTCTAAATACGAATTATGGCAGGCTTGGCATTTTATACCATGGTATATATTATTTAGAGGCAGCCTCTAAATGACGAATTCTGGCAGGGATGGCCAACCATAGGAGGTGGTATAGTTGTTAAAGTTCCTGACTCTTGACCCAGAGGCCACAGCTAGTCACTATCTTCCTCATAGTATTACAGCTGCCTTGCAACATATTACCATTAAGGTGCGCGATTGGCTTATATTCTCTCGCATCTATTTAGAATCTAATTAGCAAAGCTGCTAATTTGCAGATATTTTCTAGGATACTTTGCTATTTAGAACGAGATGCTAATTATACAATATATTCTGTTTCTCCCCGAACAAATCCACCGACCGCAATATGCCCCCTGCATCGATTCAACTGAACGTAAATATTGAATGAGAATTCATCCCACTACCAGATTATGCAGCAGAGTAAACTACGAAGGGGACATCTCAAACCCGAGATCCCCGAGAAGTTGCAAATGGAGGTACACCGACTGATTCGGGTGAGCGAGAATATCGTTCGACTTGTCCGTGACGTCAATGACAAGTTATACCCCACTGAGGTCGCCGATACTTGTTAAAGCGGATAATGCTCATCTTCCATGGACCAAAGTCAACATAACCTGTGACGTACAATGTAACATGACCTAAAACGCTGAATATCTCTTTCCTTAACCTGTCATCGTGAGAAAGGTTCACGCGAGCACATTCCATTCTTCTCAGTTTGCTCATACCGAGAACGTCGGCGTTTTCCTTTTCGAAATACACCAATGATTTGCATAAAATGTAGACTATATACATATGTGCGATGCTGGGACTTGGAGCTCTTGTTCCCCAGAAAGAAACAATATATTGTCTAATTAGCACTTTGATAATCTCATCTAAATTGCATAGATTCGCACTTCAGGGAGAGTTAATATATTGTCTATTTAGCGTAGATTCGCAAATCTGTTTTACCTCGTCGAGATTGCAGAGAAGACAATATATTGTCTAATTAGCACTTTGATAATCTCATCTAAATTGCATAGATTCGCACTTTGGGGAAAGTTAATATATTGTATATTTAGCGTAGATTCGCAAATCTGTTTTACCTCGTCGAGATTGCAGAGAAGACAATATATTGTCTAATTAGCACTTTGATAATCTCATCTAAATTGCATAGATTCGCACTTCAGGGAAAGTTAATATATTGTATATTTAGCGTAGATTGGCAGATTCAATTTCACACGCCGGCTTCACAATATATTGTCTAAATAGCACTGTGGGAAAGTGAATAATATATTGTATATTCAGCGTAGATTCGCAAATCTGTTTTTAGATTCGCAGATTCAATTTCACACGCCGGCTTCACAATATATTGTCTAAATAGCACTGTGGGGTCATTCTCACGGAAAGGCACATTTTCAAATATCAGAAAATCAAGATCACCAATGACTACAGAATTTGATTTCAACAGTCTTCTTTGACAAAACTCTTTATAATGCGTACAATAAATGCAGACATTCCGAATAATAAACTTTTCCTAACACTTGTCTTCAATTATGCCACTGGTGTTACACAGGAATTATCAGTATATTGGGCACTAAGAGGACAGAAATAGGAATATACACACATACTAGGCAATATATTGCGTGTAACTATGACCAACGATGAAAAAAATTGAAGTTAAGAAAACAAGTTTGTTTTTAGTATTCTAATTATGCTACATAGCTCACCAAAATCAGCCAGTTGAATCGCATGTATCAACCATTCATGTAGATTTTGTATAATAAAGCTAATTATTCTTGATGCTGACTTTAAACTAATTATGGAGGTATAAATCGGGAGGAGACACAGATTGGGGTGATGAAAGTGTTCAATGTAAGATCCCAAAATCAGACAATCATGACCATTTCAACCTTTTCGCTCTGACAATAATTGACGTTTACTCCAATGAGATTAACATATATTCGCACGGCACAATCTTTTGATATTTTCTACCCCTAACAAAGGCAGATTTTTCGGCGGGAGTAAACTCTTTCATGTTTACGGACCCTGCCGGGAAATGATGCCTTATTTGGAAACTGTTTCGGGATAATGTTTATATATTAGACCACGAGCTACCGCGTGTAATTACTGTGGGCGTGATTTTGAAATAGTCACAACCAGCTATCCATCTGATAGGCTAACAATAGTAGTTTCAACTCGCACGGGATTTATATAGGGCTGAATTTAGATATAATACATGTATTCCGTGATATTATATCTGACTTTACTGAGATTGATACATACTTATATGCTTATCATTGTTCCCAAACGAGTGATTTTACCAGATTTGGCAAACAGAGGCATAATAGGCATATCCGCTCTGATCACTTTCTGCGAAGCCGTCCATAAACAGAAAGATTTCATGGACAAGAAATAAAGCATATGTGACCATGATCGAAAATATCAGTTGCAGCGGGCTTTTGTTTTACCGAGTTTTATCTATCGAAACCCAAATTATATGAGTGTAGACCTAATAAACTATGGTTTGGATATCTTCATGCCAGGTTTTAACTTTCTTTGTACATTGTCCATATTCTATTTCAGTTTCTGGTAATGAAGTAAAAGTATGAATCAAACACTCCAAATCTCCCCTCAAGTGACACATATCCCTCAAGTGACACATATATCTCCAGTAAAAAGTCGCATATATAACAAATCCGCGACATTTCGGCACGCGACATCTCGGCATATACGAGATTTCGGCATTCAACATTTCGGCACAAAGTGAAGAGTACGACATTGTGGCACGCGACATTTTCACATGTCAAAGTCGCGTGACGAAATGTCACTTACCGAAATGTAGCTTGCCGGAATATCGCGTGACGAAACGACCTGATACCACATATAATAAAAGGCTATTTTATGGATAACAACTTTTGTATCCCGTACACAATATTTGTGTATGTATCGCTGTTAATCGACAAGAGTGTTTCATAACAACAATTTTAATTACTGGCTTATTACATGTATTAACAACATATGGCCGTTCTGATTCTTCGGTGAAGCAGCTTCTTGTGTTCCTAATGTCGATGGACCCAATACCACCCATTGAAGAGACAAAGACATGACTATAGCGCCACTACCGGAGGAAGAAAATGTCAGTGCGAATGATGTGTGATAAATCGTACAAGATATAATTATATCATTTTATCACGTAAACGCAATGCACAGGTATCTAATGTCATTTTTGTGGAAGCAGGTGATCCAAATTACATGTACTTATGACATGATATATTTGCGAAGATAATAATGTAGCATTACATGTAGCATGGAGCAAAGATTATCGTTAAACAATATACCAGAGAGTCTAGGTTTTCAGCTTTCGTGATTAACGCCCTTTCTTCGAATTGTTTTCATGGTAACAATATGTCATTTCTAGGTTCAACAATCAAAGGTGAAGCATTGTCATGAGCGACATTGTCATTATCATTTCTGTAAGTCCGAGAGGACATTCGCCGCCTTTCGTGATAGCACTGCAAATTTTAAAACTACCCCTTGGATGGACTCACAGATGACTATATAGTTCTTTTTTGTAGGGAGATAGTTGCTCAAATCTGCACGGAATATCATCAAATTATTGTCGACCTTTTATTATTTTGACGCAACCCCTAGTGTCGAATGCCATTTGGTTCTCACAAGAATTGTTCACTTAATGGTTTTATAGTGATTGTAACAATATGGCATTTCTAGGTTCAACAAACAAGGGATATCCACATTCAATTTACTTGTTAAGGATTTACTGCTGCATAGATAATACATGTATTATTGTTATATTAACAACATATCATTTCTGGGTTCAACAGTAGAGAATGAAGCATGATCGTTAGGGTTAAACCGCTTTGTGAATATATGTTAAATAGAAAGTATATTAAGTCTTCTTCAATTGCGGATATTTGCAATTTACAGCACATTATCAATGCTCTAATTAGACAATATATTGCTTCCTATTCAACAAAATATGTGTACAAATAAAATTTAGACAAGATATTGTCTTCTCTGCTATCTCCACGAGGTAAAACAGAATTGCGAATCTACGCTAAATAGACAATATATTAACTCTCCCTGATGTGACAATAAAGTGAATGACAAATCGATTTGCGAATCTACGCTAAATGGACGATATATTACTTTACCATGCAGTGCGAATCTATGCAATTTAGATGAGATTATCAAAGTGCTAATTAGACAATATATTGTCTTCTGTGAAATTTCGCCGAAGTTAAAACACATTTGCGAATCTACGCTATATAGACAATATATTAACTTTCCATGAAGTGCGAATCTATGCAATTGAGATGAGATTATCAAAGTGCTATTTAGACAATATATTGTCTTCTCTGCAATCTCGACGAGGTAAAACAGATTTGCGAATCTACGCTAAATATACAATATATTAACTTTCCCTCAAGTGCGAATCTATGCAATTTAGATGAGATTATCAAAGTGCTAATTAGACAATATATTGTCTTCTCTGCAATCTCGACGAGGTAAAACAGATTTGCGAATCTACGCTAAATATACAATATATTAACTCTCCCTGAAGTGCGAATCTATGCGATTTAGATGAGATTATCAAAGTGCTAATTAGACAATATATTGTCTTCTCTGCCATCTCGACGAGGTAAAACAGAATTGCGAATCTACTCTAAATTGACAATATATTAACTCTCCATCAAGTGCGAATCTATGCAATTTATATGAGATTATAAAAGTGCTAATTAGACAATATATTGTCTTCTCTGTCATCTCCACGAGGTAAACACATTTGCGAATCTACGCTAAATAGACAATATATTAACTCTCCGTGAAGTGCGAATCTATGCAATTTAGATGAGATTATCAAAGTGCTTATTAGACAATATATTGTCTTCTCTGCCATCTCGACGAGGTAAACACATTTGCGAATCTACGCTAAATAGACAATATATTAACTCTCCCTTATGTGACAATAAAGTGAATGACAAACCGATTTGCGAATCTACGCTAAATAGACGATATATTACCTTACCATGCAGTGCGAATCTATGCAATTTAGATGAGATTATCAAAGTGCTAATTAGACAATATATTGTCTTCTGGGAAATTTCGCCGTAGTTAAAACACATTTGCGAATCTACGCTAAATAGACAATATATTAACTTTCCATGAAGTGCGAATCTATGCAATTTAGATGAGATTATCAAAGTGCTAATTAGACAATATATTGTCTTCTGTGCAATCTCGACGAGGTAAAACAGATTTGCGAATCTACGCTAAATATACAATATATTAACTTTCCCTGAAGTGCGAATCTATGCAATTTAGATGAGATTATAAAAGTGCTAATTGGACAATATATTGTCTTCTCTGCAATCTCGTCGAGGTAAAACAGATTTGCGAATCTACGCTAAATATACAATATATTAACTCTCCATGAAGTGCGAATCTATGCAATTTAGATGAGATTATCAAAGTGCTAATTAGACAATATATTGTCTTCTCTGCCATCTCGACGAGGTAAAACAGAATTGCGAATCTACGCTAAATTGACAATATATTAACTCTCCATGAAGTGCGAATCTATGCAATTTAGATGAGATTATCAAAGTGCTAATTAGACAATATATTGTCTTCTCTGCCATCTCGACGAGGTAAAACAGAATTGCGAATCTACGCTAAATTGACAATATATTAACTCTCGATGAAGTGCGAATCTATGCAATTTAGATGAGATTATCAAAGTGCTAATTAGACAATATATTGTCTTCTCTGCCATTTCCACGAGGTAAACACATTTGCGAATCTACGCTAAATGGACAATATATTAACTCTCCGTGAAGTGCGAATCTATGCAATTTAGATGAGATTACCAAAGTGCTAATTAGACAATATATTGTCTTCTCTGCCATCTCGACGAGGTAAACACATTTGCGAATCTACGCTAAATAGACAATATATTAACTCTCCCTTATGTGACAATAAAGTGAATGACAAATCGATTTGCGAATCTACGCTAAATAGACGATATATTACCTTACCATGCAGTGCGAATCTATGCAATTTAGATGAGATTATCAAAGTGCTAATTAGACAATATATTGTCTTCTGTGAAATTTCGCCGAAGTTAAAACACATTTGCGAATCTACGGTAAATAGACAATATATTAACTTTCCATGAAGTGCGAATCTATGCAATTTAGATGAGATTATCAAAGTGCTAATTAGACAATATATTGTCTTCTCTGCAATCTCGACGAGGTAAAACAGATTTGCGAATCTACGCTAAATATACAATATATTAACTTTCCATGAAGTGCCAATCTATGCAATTTAGATGAGATTATCAAAGTGCTAATTAGACAATATATTGTCTTCTCTGCCATCTCGACGAGGTAAAACAGAATTGCGAATCTACGCTAAATTGACAATATATTAACTCTCCATGAAGCGCGAATCTTTGCAATTTAGATGAGATTATCAAAGTGCTAATTAGACAATATTTTGTCTTCTCTGCCATCTCCACGAGGTAAACACATTTGCGAATCTACGCTAAATAGACAATATATTGACTCTCCCTTATGTGACAATAAAGTGAATGACAAATCGATTTGCGAATCTACGCTAAATAGACGATATATTACCTTTCCATTCTGTGCGAATCTATGCAATTTAGATGATAATTAGAAGAATTATATCGCCTTTAAACCCCGGCACCAAAGATTAGCAAAATATCTGCACTATATTGTCACCAGTGCTATTTAGCACCATGTTAAGAGATAGGGGATAATGGAAAATATCAACGAAAAAGCCAATTGCGCACCTAACTCACAGAAAGGCACATTTTCACTTGGAGAAATATCTCAAAATCAAGATCATCACTGACTACAGAATTTGATTTCAACTGAGTCTCCATTGACAAAACTCTTTATAACACGTACAATAAACGCAGAAATTCCGAATAATAAATTTTTCGTAACACTTAACGGTGAAGTTATCTTCAATCATGTCAGTGTTGTTACACAGGAATGATCAGTAGATTGGGCACTAAGAGAACAGAAATAGTAAGATACACATATGCTAGGCAATACATTGCGTGTAACTATGACCAATGATGAAAAAAATATTGAAGTTAAGACAAAAAGTTTGTTTATAATATCCTAATTATGCTACCTAGCTCACCAAAATCAGCCAATTGGACCGTATGTATCAACCGTTCATGTAGATTCTGTATAATAAACCTATTTATTCTTGATGCTGACTTTATACTAATCGAGTTTTTTTTCTTTTTCGAAATATGGGACAACTTAAACAAGTGTTTCTGAATTTCTAGACGATTCTTGCATCCGTAACACCAGTGACAATCCGGTAACACCACTGACCTCGTGTAACACAAATCACTGATTAATTTGTTCATCGACGCAAAAATGCAGTTGCAAGTGAAGAATATTTAGGAGCAAAACGCGTATATGAAAAGCCTTCTGATAAAACCGCTTTTTCTTCTTCAAATATTTGTCCAACTGAAATGTAACACCAGTGACAACCTGGTAACACCAGTGACCTCGAGTAACACCACTGACCTCGTGTAACACCAGTGACCAATTTGTTCATAGAGGCAAAAATGCAGCCGTAAGTGAAAGCTATTTAGGGGCAAAACTCGTATATGACAAGACTCCTTGACTTAGTGTTATCTGGCAGAAAGGTAACTTCATGTTGTACTGAAATTTGGAGCAAAATCATCATTATTGTCAATGGTGTTACCGTACAAATAGTAACACCACTGACAGGTAACACCACTGACATTTTGGAAGGAATTGATTGTTGCTCCGTCGTATATTGTCGTGACGGTCCAAAAACAATGCTTTTGTAATTCATACGCACATTTCTTTATTATCAGTTAATATTTTAACTGAGGAGCCACTACATGTTGATCCTGACTCGTAACACCAGTGACCGGTAATAAACATACGCTGGAAATTTGAAGCTAGAAATGACTGAAATACTGAAAAGAGTTTCATAAAACACATCCTCTGGAATCTCAAGCTTATCCGCGCTTGGAAAAGAAGACGCCTGGTGGCAAAACTTTGTTTCTAATTTGAGCGTTCGCTTTTTGGCTCCGATTTCAGTTACAGTAACACCACTGACCCGAAAACCAGTGACAGACCTTTGCCCGTGCCATTTTCACAAGATAATCTGCTCTTGTAAACAATATATTCAGATAGTGAAAAAACAGATGCAGCTGCTTGCCAAAAACGTAGAATAATGTAGAACAAAAGAATTTCTGGCAAATTTCTCGTGGTATCAAGAAGGTCACTACACCCAGTGACATGTCTATTTTACCCTAAATTGAGGGTTCTGGTGAAATTTTACCCGAAAAAATCAATCGGGACATTGCTTGCAATAAGTTATTCGTACTCTACTAATTGAATACTATGAACAATCTGAATTTTTCCAGCCGTAAGTTTGGTTACAATGAAATTCGGGTCGAGTGACACGAATTGCCCCTTTCCTTGAGAATGACCCTTCCCTCAGAGTCAATCTTTGATTTCGTAACGCACTGTATTATGCAATAGTGTGTTTATGAAGTGATTATTATATGTATGCTCTATTGGCCATATTATGTGTATAACTGGTCCACCTTACGGGATCTGGCGGCTGCACCTTGATATTATCCTATATTATAAATTTACCAGAACATTGTATTGCATAAAACTACTCCAATGCCAGCTGTTCACACGGTTCATAAACTTGGACCAATTACAATTCCATGCAAAAAGCACAAGAAGCATGAATATTAAAGCTAAAGATCACCTACATTAAATTGAACCCGTTTGCGGATGTGATCATTCGGATCCTGGTATGTGTCGACAGTCTTTGACAAACCATAATTGTAGCTATATCATTGTTTATTTAAATACTTTCAGTCTGACTGTCGCAATTAGCTTACTTCGGATTGTATTCCAATAATGCACTTGTTTATAATCGATATCGCCCAATGTTACATTCCTGACAAGTTCCAAAGCCCATACATCCTCGACATTCTCAGTATGGGAGTCGTAGTGTATCGTCCAAAGACATTTTTCCGTTACTACTTTCAAACATGCCAGCACAAAGGCGAATAAATCGATTAGCGTAGTTTTAATGGAAAAGGTGGACAAAAAGAATAGTTTGTCTATATTTGAATAACGGGGATGGTGAGTACGAACAATGACTAACACCCAAAAGTTCAAGGACGGGGTTGGGCAACGATGGAGAACTCGTGTAAACGCTTTCATCCACATAATTTAGAATATTTATTACGACAGTCGAATTTATGAGAAGTACTAAGCCGAATTACAAGTCTGATGATTGATTTTTTCTCACGATGGTGTCTTATTGAAAAATATTCTCGTCCAATAGCATTGAACACTGTGGACTGAAAGCTGACGACGTAGCAATTAAAGAGAGTTTTATCGAGCAGCCCTGCAACATTCAACTAGTAGAGAGCGCTGGACCATCTTTAGCGTTTTCTAACGGTATTTCCTTTCAGTGTTGGTCGGAAGCAGGAAGGCTGTTGGTGTATTGTCAAAAGGAAAACGTCAGATACAAACGTGTAGGATGTCTACCTTCAAGGCTGTGTTGCATCGTCTCCGAATGCCCACAACTTAGGATTTATTCCTTATATAAACAGTTGTGACGTCATTATGACTTACAATAGCGATCAACATTTTGGTACCCTGTTAATCCTATGAGGCCTGGGGGAGGGACATTATGCCCCCCCCCTACCATTTTTTCTGCCCTATCCCCGAAACGACAAAAAAATGAGAGCTTACACTCCGTGACTTTGTAGATTATCGCACTGGTATAATTTTCTGCCCATCTTCATGCCCCCGAGCAGAGGATCATGGGTACATTCAAAATGGCGACC
Source organism: Hanleya hanleyi (assembly GCA_036873755.1). Lineage (NCBI taxonomy): Eukaryota > Metazoa > Mollusca > Polyplacophora > Lepidopleurida > Hanleyidae > Hanleya > Hanleya hanleyi. The sequence continues at coordinate 24,597 of JAVTVY010054077.1, forward strand.
ATGTGAGGCACCAGAAAAATGATATTTTCGTCATTTTTCTTCTGCTTTTCTGTCGGGAAAACTATTTTATTTCACTTCAGATTACTATTTACTATTTTAGCATGCAGTTTTGCGAATAAAACACGTAAATAAAATATTCGAAAAATGAGACCGAAAAATCGACAAAAATTTCATTTTTGGAAAATGATGTCACCGTGACGTTATCAAATATTCATAGTCGCGCTGACCACCTTTGTCATGGTCAACCATGATAAAAAAAACTTAAAAAATCAGACTGAATAATCGACCAAAAAATGCATTTTTTAATTGGACGTCACTGTGAGGTCATCAAGGCGGCCACCTCGGAATCTTCTACATTTTGTGCTAGCGCATGAGCCAAAGATATATCATGCAAAGTTTCAACTCTAGAGCCTGGGGAGTAAGAAAAATTCGTAGGTGGTCTCAAATGACCACGTGATTAATACACTAAGTTACAATAGCTGCTATCTTGGATTTGGCGGCCATCTTGGAAAAATCCAAGTGGGTCCTTATCAGATTTTAATCAGCCGAGTAAGTGTGCCAAGTTTCATAGTTTTACCTCAAAGTGTAGAATTCCCCCAATTTCATGAAACGTATTGCTGTGGCTCAGTCCACGGCCAGGCATTCGATGTAACGTTGACTTTAATATATTTGGATGCGGTTTCTTTTTCTTTTTTTTCGCAATTTATTATTATCAGATTATAGCGGTTCAGTTTTGGCGGGAAATGAACTAAGTGCTCCAAACCTGATAGGGTTAAAGCACAGGCATGAGACCCAGAAAAAAACTCTCTCTGCCAATGAGTGTATACACGGGTTGCATGAAGTTTAATCAAACGCACATCGTCCATGACACCAGTCGACTGGACATACTAGACAGGCGCTCTAACCACCAAGGTCACGTCCGCTCCACGAAAATGAAGGGTTCTGTAACCACATTATTATATGCTACAGAATTGTAGTAAAATATTTTCGTATATTGTTGTTCGAATGACGTATAGCGTTTCGATGGTTTGTTGTGGTGTGGGGGTCAGAATAAATGCTTCGAGACATGACTTGATTGTTCTCAAGGCTCGTCTCACCGGTATTGGTATTTTCCTGGTAACTTGTCGCTGGATGAAGTGGATTGTAAACAACGGAAACTGGATTGCAATTATCCGGTTCTGAAGTAGACACCATAGTACATTGTACATTGTCAATGAACTGGTCTAGTAATTTGAGGGTAAAACAACACGAACTTCCGTGTTAATTGCCCCCCCCCCCCCCCATCACTGTCAGAGAGAGTGTTCCTCCTTACGGGATCTCACGCATGTACCCTATACTAGTATTATAAATTGACAAGAAATTCCTATTGCATAAATCTCCTACAACTCTTGCTGCTCGCACGGTTCTTAAACTCGGACCAAGCAAAGAGCCAAACATCTCCCACATTACACTGAACGCCTGTACGGATGTGATCATTCGGATTCTGATATTTGCCGACAGCCTTTGACAAACCATAATTCCAGCTATATCATTGTTTATTTAACTGCTCTCAGTCTGATTGTGGCCATTAGCTTACTTCGGATTGTATTCCAATAATGCACTTTTGTTATATTCGATATGGCGCACTGGTGTAATGTTACATTCCTGACCTGTTCCAAATCCCAATCTTCTTCGATTCGCAGTAATTCGCAGTATGGGAATCGTAGGTCATTATCCAAAGTAATTTTTCCGTTACCACTTTCGAACATGCCAGCACAAAGGCGAATAAATCGATTAGCGTGGTTTTAATGCAAAAGGTGGACATACATGTAAAGAATAGTTGGTCTAAATTTGGATAACGGGGATGGTGAGTACTAACAATCAGTAACACCCACCAATACAAAGACTGGGTTGTGCAAAGAGGAAGACCTCAAGCAAACGCTCTTATTCACATAATTTAGACTATGTATAACGTACGTCGAATTTCTAAGAGATATTGAGCCGAATTTCAATATTAATCAGGGATCGCATTATTTTTTCTCATGATCGCGACTTTTTGAATATATAGTCTCGTCGAATATCACTGAACATTGTGGAATGAAAAGTAACGACGTGAAAATTAACTAAGAGAGTCATATCGGGCAGCCATGCAACATTTGTCTAGTAGAGAGCGCTGGAGCATCTTTCACTTTTTTTAACGATATTTCCTTTAAACGGAAGCGAGAAGGCTGTGGGTGTAATGTCAGAAGGAAGAACGTCAGAGACAAACGTGTAGGATGTCTACCTTCAAGGCTGTGTCGTCTCGTCTTCGATTGCCCACAACTTAGGGTGCAGTCTACAGAAGGGCCATGGCATCTGAAATTAAACAGTAGGCAGGTTCATTTTATGCTAAACAGCAACCGTGTTATTAGAGAACCCCCATAGAACTATATATTTTCTGAAAGAGTAGGCTCTTGTCATAAAGCCGAGACAGATGTAAGCCTTGTTGACGAAAATCAGGGTCCCCATAACCCATACTGAACTTGCTTCAAACTCCAAAATGGGTAATATTCCCCCTCCACCAAAGAAAAAACTTGTTATTCAATTGTCCTGAAACTCACCGACAGTGTGCCCAGTCCAAGGACCAACAAAAATTGGCAAAGAAAATAGGGTGTCGACCACGCGGTTTTCAAGCTCGATTTTACACCGTAAAGTATGCCATGTGCTCGTAAGCTGAAAATGGCCCCAATTCACAGCCACACTTTCACACTTCCATCTGCATAGTGAGGCATGGGCCAATCCTACTGGCAAAATACCATGTACTGATTTGAAGCAAATCAACTAGTCAACTGAATGATATCACAAATATCAATAAACAAAAAGCCAACAAAAATTCTCATGGGGTCAAACCTGGTCGAATTTTAATTTCAAAGAATTTGAGGGGGACCAAAAATCCGCAACTGTGGACTGAGGCCTTTAAGTGAAGGGTACTTTTTGTGGATTTTTTTTTATCTACTCTTTTCAATCTATGGGTCTGTACAAGTATAATGATATATGACACTCAATGGTTGAAAGTCATATTAAGATAAAACAGAGCGATACCTTTCCCCCTACCCCATTCATATTTTGACAGTTTTTGCGACGCCATTTTGTCAGGCTAGACCGCTATGTCAAATTTGAATATATCTGACTGAAAATTTTGCATTCAGTACTAATATTGTTTACAATTATGTTGAACACAATTCAAAACAATGATATTCACACCCAACACAGGACTGGAATTATGAAACCAGCACAGGGGCTTGGGCTTGAAGGGGGGGAGGGGTGGATAACTCTTAACAGGGGAATATCTGTTACATTGTGTATAGTATAGTATTGCCAACTCCAATGCTGGTTTTATGGGGAGGGGGGGGTAGGGCTGTTTTAATGGTCCCAGAGGAATTATTCTGTGACACTAAAACTTTTGAAAAATTCCTGGGACAATTGAACCCCCCTCCCTCCCCCCGATAAAACACCAACATGGATATTGGCAATTCTACACACCTTTTAACAGATATTTCCTGGCCATGCTAAGAGTTACCCCTCCCCCCTTTCTAGCCCAAGCCCCTGTGCTGCTTAATTTCAGTCCTGTGTTGGGTGTGAATAGCATTGTTTTGAATTGTGTTCAACTTGATAGTAAACAATATTAGTTCTGGATGGAAATTTTTTAGTCAGATATGCAAATTTAATGTTACCTGAGAAAGTGCCTGTTCTGTCATATAGGGTGCAGTCTACAGAAGGGCCATGGCATCTGAAATTAAACAGTAGGCAGGTTCATTTTATGCTAAACAGCAACCGTGTTATTAGAGAACCCCCATAGAACTATATATTTTCTGAAAGAGTAGGCTCTTGTCATAAAGCCGAGACAGATGTAAGCCTTGTTGACGAAAATCAGGGTCCCCATAACCCATACTGAACTTGCTTCAAACTTCAGGAAAATCCTCTAAAATTGGTCCAAAATGGGTAATATTCCCCCTCCACCAAAGAAAAAACTTGTTATTCAATTGTCCTGAAACTCACCGACAGTGTGCCCAGTCCAAGGACCAACAAAAATTGGCAAAGAAAATAGGGTGTCGACCACGCGGTTTTCAAGCTCCATTTTACACCGTAAAGTATGCCATGTGCTCGTAAGCTGAAAATGGCCCCAATTCACAGCCACACTTTCACACTTCCATCTGCATAGTGAGGCATGGGCCAATCCTACTGGCAAAATGCCATGTACTGATTTGAAGCAAATCAACCAGTCAACTGAATGATATCACAAATATCAATAAACAAAAAGCCAACAAAAATTCTCATGGGGTCAAACCTGGTGGACTTTTAATTTCAAAGAATTTGAGGGGGACCAAAAATCCGCAACTATGGACTGAGGCCTTTAAGTGAAGGGTACTTTTTGTGGATTTTTTTTTATCTACTCTTTTCAATCTATGGGTCTGTACAAGTATATATATGACACTCAATGGTTGAAAGTCATATTAAGATAAAACAGAGCGATACCTTTCCCCCTACCCCATTCATATTTTGACAGTTTTTGCGACGCCATTTTGTCAGGCTAGACCGCTATGTCAAATTTGAATATATCTGACTGAAAATTTTGCATTCAGTACTAATATTGTTCACAATTGTGTTGAACACAATTCAAAACAGTCATTCCCTTTAACTGGGACTTTGGAATTGTTTGATAACACAAGGAAGCTTGAGCCCAGGAGGAAGATGGATAACTCTTAACAGGGGAATATCTGTTACATTGTGTATAGTATAGTATTGCCAACTCCAATGCTGGTTTTATGGGGGGGGGTAGGGCTGTTTTAATGGTCCCAGAGGGATTATTCTGTGACACTAAAACTTTTGAAAAATTCCTGGGACAATTGACCCCCCCTCCCTCCCCCCGATAAAACACCAACATGGATATTGGCAATTCTACACACCTTTTAACAGATATTTCCTGGCCATGCTAAGAGTTACCCCTCCCCCCTTTCTAGCCCAAGCCCCTGTGCTGCTTAATTTCAGTCCTGTGTTGGGTGTGAATAGCATTGTTTTGAATTGTGTTCAACTTGCTAGTAAACAATATTAGTTCTGGATGGAAATTTTTTAGTCAGATATGCAAATTTAATGTTACCTGAGAAAGTGCCTGTTCTGTCATATAGGGTGCAGTCTACAGAAGGGCCATGGCATCTGGAATTAAACAGTAGGCAGGTTCATTTTATGCTAAACAGCAACCGTGTTATTAGAGAACCCCCATAGAACTATATATTTTCTGAAAGAGTAGGCTCTTGTTATAAAGCCGAGACAGATGTAAGCCTTGTTGACGAAAATCAGGGTCCCCATAACCCATACTGAACTTGCTTCAAACTTCAGGAAAATCCTCTAAAATTGGTCCGAAATGGGTAATATTCCCCCTCCACCAAAGAAAAAACTTGTTATTCAATTGTCCTGAAACTCACCGACAGTGTGCCCAGTCCAAGGACCAACAAAAATTGGCAAAGAAAATAGGGTGTCAACCACGCGGTTTTCAAGCTCCATTTTACACCGTAAAGTATGCCATGTGCTCGTAAGCTGAAAATGGCCCCAATTCACAGCCACACTT